>CAIGRF010032984.1:80299-93253 GCA_903798235.1 Fraxinus ornus | reverse complement strand
AGCTTAATTGCTCTAATATTGTGTTAAGATTTAATGTTTCATCTCAAAATATTAATCTTATTAAAAGTAGTAGTACAATCCTTTATATGTTGATCTATATTTTTATATTTTTATCACTTAACACTTAAATTGTTATGTAAACTGCAAAGAGGGAAATGTGAAATCTTTTGCCAAATTGAGAACTTAAGAATACCAATTAAATTAATTAATTGCAGAAGTTAATTATATTCTCAATCATTAATTTAGTCCATGTTTGGTACACATTAAAATTTTCATTCTCATTCTTCTACTCATTTTCAACCACACATTCTTCAATAAAATAATATTTTACATTATATCAATAATTTTTTTTTTCTTTTTCAACCACACATTTCCCATCATATCACTATTCAAAATCAATTCTTCCTCCAAAAAATCTAAACCAAACAAGCTCTTAGGAAAATTAAAGTACACAACTTCTAAATTCTATAAACTTGGGTCTGATACGCCTCATTAGTCATTATAGAGATAAACATAAATAAGTTATTATTTATTCTTTATCTCTAACATCGGAAACCGTTTATAAGCAATGGTTTACTACAATCCATTTAGCCGCTGTTTGGCCGTTAATTTATAAATGATTTATAAATTTAACTAAAGTCATAAATTAATCTCAAAAACAAATTAATAATATTTATGAGACGCACTATATATATATGATTTTTAAAATTCCCAGAGGCACGTTTAAGATCTAAGTGTATTTTTTAGCTCAAATTTGACCACAAATTTCATCAAATCCACAACTTTTATTGTTTTTCAGTAATACATTTTATTAAAATCTATCAAGATCTTCTAAAAATGTACAAAAGTATATTTGACAAGCTTAAAACACGCGCTTTGTTGCATTTATCACGAGTTTGATCCCCATCAATCATGCTTGGTCGTCAGAATTTTTTGACACCTTGGATGACATAATGCCACATAAAATTTTATTATTTGACTGTTTAGAGCATAGTTATAAAATTCAACTCAGCCCGGCTGGTCGAACTGAAAAATCGACGAGTGGGACCATTGACCGGACTGAACAGAATAATTTGATAGAAATGTATTTAACTCGGTCAAAATCGGGTTTGACTGAATTAACCGACGATTTACCTGACCCAAATGACTGGTTTGATTGAGTTTTGAAATCCTCTTACACAATTATTAGGTCAAATGGAGTTGAACTTTGGACCTCTAAAAAAAATAATGAGTTCCTCATCACTTAAACATAAAGCGTTTTAGTGTTACTCGTGTGCAATAATTTATATCTATCTAATGAATAATTTATAATTTTTTTTAAAAAATATTCTTTCAAAAAACTTTGGTCCAACTTTTTTACTTTATTTTATATATCTAAATAATTAGTGAAAAATAAATTAAAAATTTTAATTTTGCCCCTAAAAAGGACAAGGAAAAAAGCATTGTCCAGTTGAACCACTGGGTTACCGACTGCATTGTTCGAATCTGTGTCCGAATCGAGTCGGACAATTATGGTTTAAAGAACAATCAAAACTATCATCTAATAATTTTTCGCTACAACTTAATCTGTCATCGAAAATGTCAAAAACATGTGGCAAAACAGCATTATTTGATCCCCATACCCCTAAACCAACCCTCCCAACCATCATCACATATAACACACACAGAGACATGAGAGTTGGCCACAATCTATGGGGACTGTGCTTGTGAACTACGCACCATAAATGCACAATCTTCCCTGCATGTAAGCCAAGTGTAAATCCCCAAATGCCTCTGATTTTCATTCTTTCTTCCTTGTCTTTTAAGTTTTGTGTAAAAATTGAGTGCAGAATTTCAAGATATGCTGTGCTGGACTGGATCCACATTTACTATAAATATGTAAAATAATTTTCTTCAGCACTAATTTTGGTTTACTGCATAATCAAGATGCTCTTTGTCACTTTACTCAGATATTCTTAAATCTTAATTAACTAATTATTTTCGAGTTTCAATTTTGTCCATCAATAAGACAATAAGACCCTCCTCCTGTTCCCCCTACACTAACTACACCAATTCCACTTTCCCCCGCCATGCGCCACCAATTCGGCGGCTGACCAGGAGACATCATGCTGTCACCCACTCCGATTTCGCTCCTTTGTGCTCTTCTTCTTTGTTTACCTCTTGCCATAGTCTTCACTTTGACCACCCCTTCCTCCACCACCACCGTCCCAACAACTGGTGGCGCTTCTTCCTTCCCCACTGCTACTAGTGTCACTTTCAGTAAGAACATAGCTGCAAGAAATATACTACCCAGGTTTCCAGGAAAAACCAAAACCACACAAAAACCCCAAATCAAGAACACCACCACCATTTCACCACCACCAGGACCACCATCTGGGCAAGGGCAACAACCTTTGCTTGTAAATAATAACGAAGGCTATGAAGATGATGACTATTCACTGTTCCAACTCGCTTCCCGGGTCAACCCGAAACCGAAGAAGCCAATCAAGAAAATAGCGTTTATGTTCTTGACTAACACCCCCCTTCCCTTTGCACCCCTCTGGGAACTCTTCTTCAACAACACACCCAAGAATCTGTACAACATTTACGTGCACGCAGACCCGAGTTTCAACTACACGCCACCATTCAGCGGCGTGTTTCGCCACCGAGTTATCCAATCCAAGCCCACGCGCCGCCACTCTCCAACCCTCATCTCCGCTGCCCGCCGTCTTATTGCCCACGCGCTTCTCCACGACAAGTCAAATTACATGTTTGCCCTGCTTTCTCCAGCTTGCATTCCCTTACGTTCCTTCAATTTCACGTACAGAACTTTAATCAAGTCAAGGAAGAGCTTTATAGAAATTCTCAAAAACGAGGTCGGCGCGTACGATAGATGGGCGGCGCGTGGTGAAAGCGTTATGATTCCAGAAGTGAGGTTTGAGGATTTCCGAATTGGGTCCCAATTTTGGGTGATAAAGCGCAAACACGCTAGGATATCTGTGCGTGACCGAAGGTTGTGGTCGAAATTCAAGCTACCTTGTCTAGAAGCCTCCACGTGTTACCCTGAAGAGCATTATTTCCCTACGCTGCTGAACATGGTGGACTCGCGGGGTATTATTCCCTGCTCCCTCACGCACGTGGACTGGGAAGGCAGCTATGAGGGCCACCCCCGGATGTACGAGCCTAACGAGGTGGACCTAGAGTTGATCAGGGCCCTCCGCAAGCACACGCCTAGGTACGGTGATGATGAATCAAACGGCTCAAATTCGTCTCTGATAAAACGGCACGATCCATTCTTGTTTGCTCGGAAATTCGCGCCCGGTTCAGTTCACCCTTTGATGAGAATAGCCAATAACATCGTTTTCTAAGATTGAGATTTGGAACACTGTTTTCTTAATTTTTGTTAATCTTGTAAGCAATTGTATAAATTTTTATAAGCAAAAGGCGGGACAAACCCGTACTTTTGCCTTTTGCCTCTGAACTTTTGGTTTTGCCATTATTGAGAAAACCTTTTTTTTTTAAATGAATGTGAATAAATTATTACATTGGAATAAATTAAAGTGGATTCTAATGAAGTGTTTTTTGAATGAATAATGCTGTTTTGCCAGATGATTTTAAAACCCTAAGTGTGTGACAAAAAAATGAGTGGACGAAGGAATTGATTGTTCTTTAAACAGTTCAAACATTTCAATGACATAATGTCACGTGATATTCTATCATTTTAAATGTTAAATCACCGAATGGCCAAGCAGAATTGTTTTTTCAAGTATTTATCCCTTTTTAAGTTAGAGTAATGCTACTTATACATTAAGATTTTCAGATTAATGTAAGAATGATGACTTGAAAGAGAAAAAAACAAAGATGGGAAAAAAAGAAAATAAGAAGTTCGTTAATATAATACATATAATCATTCTGTAAATCAATCTATAAATGATCATGATGTACAAATAGTATTATAACGGGTTGTGTGATACAGTGAGATTCGGGTTCGAATCTTGATTCTCAAAATTCTTTTATTTTTGTTTTCTCGATTTATATGGGGAGCAACTAATTTGCATTGTGTAATTTCCCTAACAATTGAACACCCTTTTTATATTTGAAAATATTTTTGTCAAATTCAAGAAATATACTAAACAAATGAAACTGTTATAAGAAAAGGGTATATACATCATTGATATTTCAAACGAAGAACTCTGTTTTAAACAGCCATGAAAGGAAATGCTTGACCCAGTGACAAGCAAACTTAATACATCTTCAAACAGTATTAACTTAATAAAATACATTTACGTACAACATCACAAGTTGCAACATTACACTAATAATTCCTTAAAGCTTTGCCACCTGAATTAAGTCTTTTTGACAGAGTAAGTGAGCACTTCAAGTTTTAATATGTCGATCTTCACAAAATATAGCATCTTATCGTAAGATGTTCAACCTTTCGTTGGAGAGTCGGTATGAACTAGCGCGTGCTTTGGCTCTTTCTTTGCTTGCCAGAGGTAGAAAATGGAGGATATAATGAGTAACCCTGCAGCACATCCAATAGTAATTCCAAGAATTCTCCCCACGTTTTTCTTGTTGCTTTTGGATGAACCATCAATATTAGACGCTGCAAAATTTTGAAAAGATGAACACAATCAGCCCCTGATATTGGAAACTATTCAAATCGTCATTAAATTATCGTCCCCTGTGAAAACAATCATCACTTTTAACATTGTGAGCATCAGCTGAAATTGGAAAACAAAATCTAGCTTCATAAAGTTGAACATGTGAGCATATCATGATAATTTAACAGAGACTTGGAAGGTTTCGTCATTAGACAAACTTGTTACTATGGCGGTTGGAAACCAAAAGTGCAAATTTCCATAAAAATGAATAAACGGACGAAGAGAACAGTAATGATTTTTAAACCTTGTGTAACATGAATAGCTGACACTAAAGGACCAAATGTGCTTTGGAATGGAATGCAGCAAGTGCCTCTTCCAGCCCAGTAGAAATGAATGTCCATAAACGTGTTTGTCACATTTGCCTCAAATGACTTGATCAAGGCTTTCTTAGATCCACCGGCTACATTTATGATATTGAAATCTTCGAGAACTTTTTCGCCCTGCATTAGTTGTAGAAAATGTTGAGGTTGCAAAGTTATAAACATATGACAAGGAATTCAAAGTTTGGAAAGGAATTAGAAGTGACTGCATAGAATTGAAGTGCTCGAGTGTAGTTTTTGTTTATCCGTTTTCAAATAAGTTGATTACCTGAATGTAAACATCAAACACACGTCGCCCTAGACCTTTCCAAGAATGTGAATCATCCATTTGTATCTCAGCAAAGTGAAGCTCAACTAGATACTTCCCACTGTCCAATCCAAGGCCGTAGTACCTTAATGAACTCGGTGCTATTCTAGCTGTTTTATACAGTTCAGAATCCAATGTGTTTGTGATTTGAGAATCTGTCTGCGTGATATATCTAGGTCCATTCGGGTTGGAAATGTAAACTCCCGAGCTGCTAAGGGACCACTGACTGTTAGCACTCGAGTACAGCGAGGCAGCACCGAGCAGTTCTGAATCATCATCAAATTGGATGCCATCTGCAGACACTAGTTTTGTGCCTCCACAGTTGATGGAAAATGATTCTACATAAAAATAAACAAAATTTTACATATTTTCCAACAATCAGCTTGAACATAACTCAAGTTTCTCCTCTCTTTTCCACACACCTGAATTTGAATGTTAAACCTTTTAAACGAAAAAAGCTTTGCCATATCAAATGTCATTTCGAAGTAAGAAGCTATTTCTACCATTAGTTGAGCATAAAAATTATCTGAGAAAATCTCAAAATGAAACCGAGGTTGAACCTAAACAACCTTACTTTACAAAATTTTGCAGCAGAAGTTTTACACTTGCAGAAAACTCAACAAAAATCGATGCATTATTGATGATATTAAGTAAACAAGTACATCCTAATTATGTTTGAGACAGTAAACAACCAAGGTCATCAAGAAATGCTCCATTTTCATCAATTGCCCCATACCATAGGCAAAAAAATTGTTCCTTATGTTAAAGGAAAACATGAAAAACTGTGCCCAATTTATTGGCTGCGAAAAAATCGTGTACTTACTGGATGGAAATTTGGTACTGCACTTCGTATTTCCTTGAAGACACTGTAACATGGAAGAAGCCTTCCTGCATTAACTAACCAAGGTTTAGTCAAATGGTTACCATAAAAATTCAGTAAACAGTTGTTAGAGAGAGTAATGTCTTTAATTACATCATTTCTTGATTCATTTTGAAGAAGCATAGAAACGATTGAAGAAGCATTAAATGCGGAGTGAACAAAACAGTCAAGTGGCTCGTTATGGCATGATACAATGAACAAAACACATCCCTAAGAAGTCTTCTACGAAGAGATCACTGATAAGAATGAAACAAAATGGAAGTAGCTAAATTACTACATAATTGTAAGTTTATTAATCTTATAGATATGATTAATTGTTCTAGGTGATTAATTGGTCTACGAATATAACTTCTATTTCATTAAATTTCAGCCATCAAATATTCTAACATGAGATCACGTGTAAAGAACTCGTTGAAGTGTCTATAGAGGATTTTAAGTCTAGAAAGACTCTACTTCCATAGTTAACTCGGTTGCCTGATGTTAGAGACGACTTACCCATTATTCAAATTATTGTCGTTAATGGAAGTTCCAACCACATTCCTGCAAGCAAGGAAGAGAATTTTAGCTCATGAAGTGCCCCCACTAGATAAATATTTAAGTCATTACCAATCTCGGAAAATAGGATTGAATTTACATGGATAGGTCCTTCCGATGTAGCAGTAAATTTCCAGAGAGAGAATTGAAAGATACATCTCTGCAAAAATTTAGATTTTGAGTCAAGCAAGTGTATGTAAATCAGGCAAAAGGCTAGCTAACAGCTAAAAGAGGGAGAAAGCATTGTGCAGAATTCTGTGATGGCTTCATAAAATCCTCGAGTTCTCATTTAAGCAGACTAGAATCCATAAAGACGGAGATACAACACATATTATTTCACTTAAGTATTTAATTAAACTACTGCTGATGCTACCAAAAAAAACCTACCCTTAATGCTGATTTTCTCACGGATGAATGGAGTACCTCTTTTTTATAACAGGCTATACAATTATAGCAATGGACTTCTTCAAATTGCTATCTTTATTGGCTTTCTAACTTAAGTACCTTTAGAAGGGACTCAGTAAATCAAGCCTCTTAAGGGAACACTGATATCAAAGGTTTTCTCTAATAGTATTATTTTTAAAGAAGTATTTTTCATTTTGATTAAATACAAATTCACATACCTTATGGATGCTAAAGGCCAATATTTCAAAAATCCTCATCACAGTTAACATTATTCAAGGTTTAGAATCTTTTACCTTTTCCAATTTTATGCTTTTCCATTAAGTAAAAAGATACTACAATTAAGAGTTCCTTTTTTTTTCTTGTTTCCAAATATGCCCAAAGAGAAGAACGTGGAAGGACTTAGGGGGTCTATTCAAACCAATTCAAAGTTCAGGGCTTACAAGGCAATGAGATTTGAACTTATAACACCTGGAGTCAAATCCCCACTCAGATTATTGCTTCCAAGATATCTGAAATGCAGACAACAGCAGAGAGGCGATGATCAAGCCACATTGAAAGACCGGATCAATGTATACATGCAAAAATATAAGCATAAGAAGTTCCACTGATTTTGATCAGTAAAATTTCAAATCTCAATAAAGGACAGATATATAAAATCCTTGATATTGATATTCTGTGTCTGTTCGCATAGCTAAAACTCAGCCAATCTGAAGCATTTTCACGAAAAATAACTACATAATTAAATGAAAATATGACCTCTTAATTAGAGGTAATAAAATCATTGAGCCCCTGTTTGGGCTCCATTAAAATTTTAATTCCTCTCTTTCTTATTTTCAACCACACATTCTTTAATAAAATAATATTACATGTAAACCCAAAACTCTTCTTTTTTAACCATACATTCTCCAAAAAAATCACTATTCCGAAATACATTTTTTCGAAAATTAAATTTTAATGGAGCCCAAACAGGGGGCTAAATATAAATATCTATCATAAATTACAGTTTATAATAACTGAATCACTGCATTTTTACGTGACTGAAAGTTAGATATGCAAATTTTTGACAAGGTTAGTGAGTGATTTACAATGAAGAAGAGCGAGAAAGGATGGCACCACTTACAGGTATTGTAGCGAAGAAAAGTTTTTGAACGACGTTGGTATTGGACCAGTTATGTTGTTGAAGCTCAAGTCCCTTTCATAGTGAAATCATTTAAGCAGAAGAGAAATTCAAGTTAACAACATGTATAATCTAAAGCATCGAGTAACTTAAAGCTAATTCTAGTTGGAGCTAACTAAAAGCTAGTGACTCTGGAGCAGTAATTAGCTCCGAGAAACAAGAAACGATAAATCAAATTGAACTTCAAAAAACAGAAGAATGAGAAAAATTATGAGAACATCTATGCTATCTTCGATTAAATCAACTTACATTATTTTCAAGTTACGCAAAGTGCTAAGTTGTTCTGGAAGTGGGCCAGCAATTCGACAGTTTCTCAACGATCTGTTAAGCAGAAGTTCAAAAAAAAAAGTGATAGCAATTTATTCGCATTTCCGAAATGTATCTCAAACAATAAACGAACAGATCCTCAAAAAAGGAGTTGTTTGTAGCTCTAGTCATGCAGTATCTTACAATATGGACAAACTTGTCAAGTTCTCTAAGAAAGCCAGAGAAGAATCATCTCCAGTGAGATCTCCAATTCTCCTAAATGAAAGGAAAAATAAAAAAATTGTCATAAACTCTAATGGACTGTAGTAAAAAGAAGATTTCTATTGAATTGGTCATGTGTGTGTGAAGAATAGACAAAACAAAAGAGTGAGAGAAAATTTATGTTATACACAAGGGCTATGTTTGGCGTGCCACATTAGGCCGTATAAAGAACTTAGTATAAAATTATAATGGATAGTACTAGATAGATGGTATTATGGTGAATTAAGGTAGATAGTATTCTTAATTTTTCAAAAAATAGTCATTTGCATTATCAATTGTATAATATAGTGAGGAGTCTGGAGGTGGGTTTAGGCCAGTGAGAAAAACAGATAGTGACATTCTTTGAAATGGAAATTCAAATAATATTACATCAGCCTTTATCCACTTTAATACCCTCTACATGCAATATTCAACATAATTTATGCTAAATTTTCTATCCGATCTAATACAGTGCACTAAATGTGGCCAAAAAGTAGGATGTGCATATACAATATAATGTCGTATCATAGTATGAACTGATAAGAATACCCTACACGATAAGCCTGAATATTATAAGAGCCCACTGGCTTGAGCAAAGTTCAGAAGGCATAGCCGGAGTGCTTCACACAACTCGATTTGTCTATGCATTTAAAATCATATTATTGGCATTTGATAATTAAATTGAAACTTTTGTGTAGTCTCTCTACTTGAAGCCCATTTTAGGTTATTTAAACTCTGATCAATAGAGTTCTTCGTGCTGCAGCCATGAATAAATAGACAAACTACTACAAATCCTTACAAGTCTTCCAGTTTGGTTAGTGCACCATAGCTACTTGGAATTGGGCCATCGAGAGAAGTTCCTTGGAGTCTCCTATTAGCAACAAACAACCAAAGAGAAATGAAAAACTACTGAGAGATGTTCTCCAGAAAGGAAAAATAGAAAAACTAAAAGATCCCATGAGAACCTAGTAATGTATTAGAAAGGAAATTGAACAAAGAAAGTTGATGCTTACAAGTCTTGGAGATCTTTAAAAGTTCCAAAGAACTCAGGAAGTTTTCCGGAAAAACGATGATCAGAGGCCCACCTGGAACATGGAAACATTATCCTTGTTAATTTACCTGAATTGAGCATCTGCTCTTCGAATATATATGGATAAATACGAATCTATTTTGAAGAACTAAGAAGAAAAATACAATGTCTGGAGCAACTTCAAGTTTGAGAATTCTTCTGGAATTGGTCCACTCAGTCCACTACTATCAATGTACCTGAATGTTTTACAATGGATATATATCAATTCAGAGTAAATGGAAAGGATTTCAGTCACTTAACAACAAAGAAAATCAGAAACAAGCATTATTTAGCAGTTTTTTGAATTTTTATAAAGGTGGATTAAATGTAGCCTGTATATTCTTTCTCCATATATGTTCTTTCAAAGGAAAAAATGAAGTTCAAGTTAAAATATTCAAGATCCTTACAGCTGAGTTAAGGAGGTTAAATGCCCGAGCTGTGGAGGCAAGGTTCCCCGGAAATTATTTGAGCTTAAACTTCTGCATAGCAAGAAAAGAATTATATGAACTAAAAATAAGGGGAATGGTTCGAATACGCGATGGAAGTGGAATTCAAGAAGTTAGAAAATTGCTCACAAGGAGAGCAACTTGGTTAAATTGCCAAGCTCTACAGGCACTGGACCTGTGATGTTGTTAATGCCAAGACTCCTGCAATATCAATAAGTCAATATTAAAGCATGCCGATTCCAAAAGACCACAATGAACATAACTTACATTGCTTAACACACTTTCATAATTTTATAGTAAATTATGAGAAAGTTTTGATGATACTAACAAGTATTTCATTTTCGACAACTGCCCAATTTCTGGTGGAATGGAACCGTTTATTACATTCTGACCCAAATTCCTGAAGCATAACACATGATCCATCAAATTAATTAATTTAGCATAAGAAAGATAAGTAAATGCTTAACGATCTACAATTACTCACAAGTCCATAAGTTCTGTCAGCACAAACAGTTCTTGAGGAATTTCACCAGACACATCCAAAGCATATATTTTCCTGAATCATACATAATCAAAATATATTTTTATCCAGAGAAATTATTAGAGGAGAAAATAATAAAACGAGTATAATTAACTGACAAGTGGGTAATATGGCAAACAGTATCTGAACAATCACAAACAATTCTTGGGTTTGCAGTATCAGGAGCCCAAGTTGCATTTTGGATGCAGGGATCAACACTTAAATTCAACTTGCTTCTTAATTTCCAATGATCAATAATCTTGTTAATTGCATCCACTAAACAAGAAGCAATAGAAAACAATTATAAGTAGCCCAGAAATAATTTATCATGAAATTATTTATAATTGTAGCTAGAGAGACAAAAACACCTTCACGGGGTTCAGTTTTTGGTTGGGCAGCAACAATTTCAAGAATCCATAAACCAAAGAACGATAAACTCAAAAATCCCATCACAAATCACAAATTCACACAAACTGAAACACAATCTTGCACACTGAAATTCATGGAACACAAGGCCAGTTAAAAACTGGTGAGGTTTTGGATGGTTAGGAAAATTACAACAGAATGTGTCCATGGAAAATGAATTACTGGATTTTCTTTTTGCTGCGGTCAAGTTGACGCGCATGATAGGCTAATCAACCAAGAAGAATCTACGAAACACGGATATTTTTTTTATTTCCTTTGACCGTTCAGTTACCCGCCAAAAGAAATGTTGCACCACAGTTCACACTTAGTCGGGCATGTTTGGCTAAGCTTAAAAGAATAATATTATTTATCATTATGATCATAAATCATCATTGATGTGACAATTTATATGGAATAATGAGATTGGTCAATTCAATTTATACGAGAGATACGGAGATGGGAGGGAAATGCAAGAGATAATGAGTTGTCACATCACTGATGACATTACTCGAGCTTAAAAAGTTCCGAATATCAATATTTTATAGATTTATTCATCTAATTATTTTAAGCACAAAATTAATGTTATACAAACATTAATTCCAGCAACATATTCATAACTATTCTTCATTATCCGGACACACTATTCATCTTACAATTTCTCTTTATAAATTATTCATGAATTTGCCAAAAGGAGGTTTTGTAACTCATTCCGGGTGATTATAACCTTTTATATTCAATATTCCGAAAGTGCTTATGTGTGTGTGTGCGTGCGCGCACGCTTATTTTATATTAAGCACCCGTGACGTGATATTAATTCATTGATGGATAAAGACGATGCACGTGCAAATTTATTAGTAATACTCATCAACACATTCTTTATCACAATTTTGTGCAGTGCAAAATGATAGTTATCACATTGGTGTCAAAACATATTTTTAGCAGTCTTCTAAAAAGTGTGCTTATGCTGTTTTTACTCGTAGCCAAATGGACTAATTGACCATATAAAGGGGATGATTAGGTCTAACTAAGGGTGAATTACCAAAAGCTAGAGGATTTGTCTAATGGCCGTTCGAAACCCGCCAATTGGGAGGCCGGTGGGACATGTTAGGGTGTAAGCTAATGAAATAAAAGATTAGTAAAAGATGAACTTGTTATAGGCATAAAATTCTATTAAGTAGAAATTGATGTGTAACAATCACTCCTAAAGTTACGGTTTTTAGGAAAAGACTCGTTTGCCACCCCTATGCATAAATAAAAATCATTTGAACTTAACACACAGTAATCCATTCTAGATGCACAATAAAGTGAATGACAATACTGAAGAAGTTCGGAAACACCAGTTGATGTGAGTCTGCTGCAACGGCTGCATAAATAATATACTCGATGAAAATAAAGATTTCAAAACCAAGCTTATAAATTATAACAAACACACCATAGCAAGTTGCACAAATTAAAGCCAATGAAACTACTGACCATGGTTATCCAAATCGAATGGACCTCATCATCATCAATATTGAAAAAAGATTCCTTTTTCAATTCTTAAAAGATTAATCTATCTATGCTTATCTATATTGAATATTAACTCGAGTTTTCTTAATTCTACCTTATATCCCAGCTAGATCTATTTGGGGATCTAAAGAGACTACATCATAAACAATTATCACAGGCCAAGCTAATTTTGGATGCCCAAACTAAGTATCATTATTAGTGTAACCCAGAATTCAAGCACTTAAACTATTAA
>CAIGRF010032984.1:39919-55188 GCA_903798235.1 Fraxinus ornus | reverse complement strand
TCGAAAAAATGTAAGTTTTTATGTTATTGATGTAAAATTTATCGACAAATAAATCAATGTAAAATTTATTTTTATGTAACTTTTATCGATTTTCACTCTAATTAGTAATTATAAAATGTATTATTTACCATTCATTTTATTGGAAAAAAAAAATCGGGCGGGCCGAACGGCCGGGAAAATGAACCAGCCCAACCGGGCTTCCGGTCCGGTCCGGACTGGACACATTTTCGGCCGGTCCGGGCCGGACCTGCCCGGAAGCCCGGTTGGGCTGGTTCGTATTAAAAGTGGGCTGTGCACGGGCTGTTGTGTGTGCCGCCGGGCCGGGCCGCCCGTTTTGACATGACTAGAGAAGACGTTTGGGTGAGCAAAGAGCATCCTATCGAGGTGGGGGACCCAGTCGAACTGTCCCTTAACTCCGTGGTGGGGTTGACTACGCCAGGGACGATGAAGTTGAAGGGGATGGTAGCAAGGTGCGAGGTGGCGGTGTTGATAAATTGTTGGGCCACCCACAATTTTATTTCTCTGAAGCGGGTACAGGAGTTGGAATTGCCGACAACAGCCACCACTAACTACGGAGTGGTGATGGGATCGGGAAAATCTGTACAAGGGGATATGCAGGGGAGTGATTTTGGAAATATAGGGACTGACTGTGGTCAAGGATTTTCTGCCCTTAGAGTTAGGCAGTACGGATGTAGTGTTGGGAATGCAGTGGCTAGGAACTTTGGGTAATATGGAAGTGAATTGGAAGCGCTTAACGATGAGGTTCAAAATGGGCGACTCGGTGAGAACGTTGACATGGGATCCCGGGCTTCACAAATCAGGGGTATCTTTGAAGGATGAAGGCCTTACAACAAGAGGGCCCGGGGGTTTGGGTGGAGTGGAAAGGGCTAGAGGGAGAGGATATAGCGAATAAGGGGGTTGCATCACCTGCAGAAATACATGAGGTCCTGCAACAGCACCAGCAAGTGTTTAGCGAGCCATCAGGACTACCACCCGGCCGCGAAACCGATCACGCCATTCCATTACGGGAGGGGACCGACCCAATTAACGTAAGGCCTTTCAGGTACCCTCACATTCAGAAAAATGAGATTGAGCAGTTGGTTCAAAAGATGTTAGCTACTGGAATTATACAACCTAGTGTCAGCCCGTTCTCTAGTCCTGTTTTATTGGTAAAGAAGGACGGAAGTTGGCTTTTTGTGTGGATTATAGGGTCTTGAACAAATCCACTGTACCGAACAAGTTTCCCATTCCAATCATCGATGAATTGTTGGACGAATTACATGGTGCAACGATTTTTTCGAAACTGGATTTAAGGTCAGGTTATCACCAGATTAGGGTGGAGCAGGAGGACGTGCACAAAACTGCGTTCCGAACTCATGAAGGGCACTACGAGTTCCTGGTTATGCCTTTCGGACTCTTTAACGCACCAGCCACGTTCCAATATCTCATGAATCAGATCTTTCGAAAGCAGTTGAGGAAGTTCGTGATGGTTTTCTTCGATGACATCTTGATCTTTAGTAAGGATTTGGAGGCACACAAAGGATACTTGAATGAGGTCTTGACGGTCTTGTCAGCGAATCAACTTTACACCAATACAAAGAAGTGTCACTTTGGGAAATACCGAATAGAATATCTGGGACACAGTATCTGCTGGGGGGGAGTAGCGGCCGATCCGACAAGGTTGCTACAATGGTACAGTGGCCAACACCCCGGAACATTCGGGAGCTCCGAGGATTCCTAGGATTAACAGGATACTACAGGAGGTTTGTGGCTAGCTACGGGGCAACCTCATGGCCTCTTACTCAACAGTTAAAGAAGGATGCGTTCAAGTGGAATGAGGAAGCGGAGGCTGCTTTTCAGAAACTGAAAATAGCTATGGCGACTGTCCCCGTACTGGCTCTACCAGACTTCTCGAAACCCTTTGTTATTGAGACAGATGCCTCAGGCTACGGGTTGGGTGCGGTGCTTATGCAGGAGCAACGCCCTATCGTTTACTTCAGCCAGGTTCTATCAGGGAGATCTCAACATAAGTCCATTTACGAGAGGGAACTGATGGCAATTGTCCTGGCCGTCCAAAACTGGAGGCATTATGTCATTGGGAGGAGATTTGTAGTGCGTACTAATCAACAGAGTTTGAAGTATCTTTTAGAACGGGTAATTCCAGAAGAATTCCAGTGGTGGGTGACAAAACTGATGGGTTATGACGTCGAGATTCAATACCGGCCCGGATTGGAGAACAAGGCGACGGATGCATTATCGCGCCTCCATTCCCCTGTTGAGTTGACAATAATCTCCAGACAAGGCTTCGGAGACAATCAGGTAATAAATGCTCAGGTGGAAGATGATCCATTCCTCTCTAAAGTCAAAAAGGGACTACAGGAGGACCCAGATTTACACCCACATTTTTCATTCAAGCAAGGGAGGTTATTGTATAAGGGACAACTGGCGCTGCCTCAGTCCTCACCACTGATTGCAGCTATTCTGAGGGAGTTTCACAATAGCCCATCAGGTGGACATTCTAGTTTTCTTCGTACTTATAAGCGGTTGACCAGCGAACTATACTGGGTGGGAATGAAGCGGGACATCAAGAAATTCGTAGAAGAGTGCCTAGTGTGCCAACAAAGTAAGACCCTTGCACTGTCCCCAGCAAGCCTCTTGCAACCTCTGCCTATTCCCCACCTTATATGGGAAGATATCTCGATGGATTTTATAGAGAGTCTACCAAAATCCGGAGGTTACAACTCTTTATTGGTGGTGTTGATCGTCTGAGCAAGTATGCTCATTTCTTACCACTAAAACATCCCTTCACAGCAGAATCAGTAGCTACCCTTTTTGTCAAAGAAATAGTAAGGCTCCATGGCATTCCAAACTCTATTGTCTTAGACCGTGACAAGGTATTCCTGAGCTGATTCTGGTAAGAACTGTTTCTCCTGCAGCGTACTCACCTACATCGGAGCACGGCCTATCATCCACAGACAGATGGGCAGACGGAAGTGGTAAATAGGTGCGTCGAGACTTATCTTCGATGTTTTATTGGTGATAAACTGAAAAGTTGGAGCAATTGGGTCCCCTGGGCAAAGTATTGGTATAACACCACATTCCATTCCGCTACAAATACATCCCCATTCAGAGCAGGGCAAAGTATTGGTATAACACCACATTCCATTCCGCTACAAATACATCCCCATTCAGAGCAGTATATGGAAGAAACCTCCCACCCCCCCGCTAATTCGTTATGGCAGCCGAACCACAGCAATACAATCAGTAGAGCAGCAGTTGCAGGCCAGAGACCACATTCTGGATGAACTAAAATCTCACCTGCTCCACGCTCAGGAAAGAATGAAGGAGATTGCAGACCGTCAAAGAAGAGACATTTTGATTGAGGTAGGGGATTTGGTATATGTTAAGCTCCGTCCCTATCGCCTCCGTTCTCTCGTCAAGAAATCAAACGAGAAGCTAGGACCTAAGTATTTTGGCCCATTTGAGATAGAAGGACGTATAGGGCATGTGGCATATCAACTGAAGTTACCTCCTACTACGATTATACATCCCGTGTTCCACATATCGCAACTAAAGAAGGCACTAGGGGCACAAGGAGCAAGTCAGGAGTTTCCCCCTCACCTTGACGCTAACATGGAATGGGTCGTAGAGCCGGAAGAGGTCCTGGAAATCCGTCACAAAAGTTCTGGAACATCTCCAGAAATACTTGTGCAGTGGAAGGGGCTGCCCCCATCTGAAGCTTCCTGGGAGTCGCTGAATCGATCTTACAACACTTCCCGATTTCCACCTTGAGGACAAGGTGTCTTTGGGAAATGGGCGTAACGATAGGCCACCAGTTCATTTCACATATTCTAGAAGGGGTAAGAAGGGGATCTCGCACATTGAGGAAGAGAGGGAGAAGCTAAATTCTGTTGGAGGGAATATACGGTAACAACTTTCTGTTAGGAGAGCCTACAAATATGGGCATGAAGAGAGTAATAGGCACGAAATATTTTGGAGAGAGTCTTTAGTGGTTTGGTTCGCACTTCTCATTTACAGCATTCTCTAGGCTTTGCTATCAATTTCATTACTGTAATCGTTCTTATTGTCAATAAAAGTTTTACTTATTCAGTGAGTGGCCTCTTCTTTCCAGTGGTATCCTATCAGATTCCTAATTCAGCTCCAACTCTCAAGGCAAATGGAAATCCAAACCAGAGTTTAGCACCGAACAGTATAGAACTCTTTCCAAAAGATCATTTTTCCATTCCAAGAGAATCAAAAGAACTTGATTAACAAATAAAGCTGTGAAACTAACAACAAAGCGGAAGCCCCTTTTAAAGTCAGCAAGTAATCCTTCAATTACTCTTGTCATTTACGTGTGCAGCTATTTAGCAGTCCTCACGTCATAAGAATAGAATAAGGGGAACAGCACATAGTGATAGACTGCAGAAACAGATTATTGAACCATGGTGAAAATATTATCTCCATCCTGTTCACACATTGCAATGCGTGCAACAACCACTAGATTATCTCACTTTAAACTAGTAAGGTATGTAAATAGAATCTAAATAAATAGTTCTAAGTGATTCAAGACAATTGGTTAAACTCTGCATTTTACTTTGCCAAATTAGAAATAAATATGAATCAATATAGAAATCATAGAGAAAAGAAGTGCAACCTAAGATCAAAACTTCCAGAGGGTCCAACTAAGGTATCAGGCATAAACACTCAAGGAAAAGCTCCCATTCTCTAGACCAGAATCATTTACATATAGGGTTCTATACTTGGTATTAACATGTAGCCAATATGATGAAATATAGTGCCACAAAAGCATCCACAACAACATCCAGAAATGCAGATATAATGAAGCACTGAAGAATGCTCATGCTATAGTGATTGACTCATTTCTATCACGTGTTCCATACTCAGTAATAGGGGCCATAATGCCCACAGTGATATAATATGCCAAGTAAGTAGCTAACATATAATGAACCTATCATAGTATAAGAAAAGACATTCAATAAGATCAAGGTCACATGTACTTCCCATGCTTTAATATTGAAACAGTTGGTCGGTTTGATATTCAATTTTTCTTCATTGGTTTGCAGTCAGTTGCTGGCAGCTAAGAAGGTTATTACAAGACTTGATTTTCTGTGTAATTACGAATATAATCATAAATAAAAAGAGAAGATGATGTCAGATTGAACTACACAGGATAAAGGGAACTTCGTATATGTTCACTTTCACATGTTCTCCATTGGACAGAAAACACGGAAGAGCTGATTGAATAGTAATAAAATGAAATCCACAAACACTACTTCTTCTTTAACTTAACAAATTAATTCATGTGTAATAAAAATAAGATTTAGCTAGTGAAGCATGTTATTTAACATTCATAAACATTCGCATTAAATGAACATTTAAATTACCACTATAGGGTCTGAATCTCTCGACTTTGCAAGGACAACCCACGATGGTACAGTAACACAGTAACTCCAACCAGTGTGAGGATCATGAGGCCAAACAGTTTCGCTCCCCGCCTGTGAAATATGTGTATGATGTCAATACAAATCATAATCTTGATAGGAGTGTCATTTGGTAACAGGTAAAAGAACCCCAGCAATAAAAATGAGTCAATCATTGAAATAGAGCAATCTAATTTTTAACTCAAGATATTATAAAAAAATCATTTAGTGATTAAGAAGCTACAGATTTAATAAGGATAATGCATCAAATAATTCGAATAAAATCTAAGAAAAATCACTTGAATTTGAAGTAATAACCAGCCCCAATATTTTGGCCTTTCACTTGTTGTCAGGACCCTTTCACTTAAGAAGCTGAGCTCAAGTTCTCAATCAGAATTTCTCGACCCAATTTGCAGTCAAATTCAGAATTTCCAAGTTGAATAGTTAACTCAATTATCACAAATCACAAATCAGATTAATTATCACAGAACTGAAGACTGGAAAATTTTCGATTTGAGTTTTCCGCTGTACTTGAAAAAGGATCATACCAAATATTTCACCTGAAATTGAATTGCTATTGTAGACCAAAAATCATTTTCCATTGTCAATAAGTGGCGTGAAAATCGAGGTTTTACACTGTCAAGCAAACCTTGAAAATTAAAGAGCTGATCACATAGTATAACATTATCGATCCACATTCTTTGAAATGAAATACAAGTATGTTAAACATATCACAAAGTCGAGCAATAAAAAAATCAAAATAAGAAATCCAAATTTATTGGAAGCCCAAATACATCCCAATAGATCGATCGGCAATCAAATAAAACCCAAATTCATCGGAAATTAAAATGGAAATTTACCAATCAAGAACAAGAATTAATCAAAACACATACCCAGTTACGAGGGGGAGGACTCCAATCCATACCCAAAGGCAGAGGCGAAGTCCCGTCGTGCCTGTGCTTCGGTGCACTCATCTCCCCACCCCTCGATGCTCTACACTTATTCAAAAACTATGTCTTCTTTTAGTGCAGTTATCTAAATATAAATTGTATACAATACACACGCAAAAATCTGTACAATACAGTATGATTTTAGAGAGAGAAATAAGGGTGTATGGATCGGTCGATGAACAGGTGGTGGTGGCGCGTGACTATAAAGGGACACCTGAACTGACTCGGTGATTTCTGTCTTTACTTAACTACAGTACCTACAGTAGAGATCTTCATAGTCCTCTAAAAGCGTTTGAGATAAATAGCGATTTTTATTCCAAATGCGCGCCGGGTGTGAAGGGGGATCACTGGAGTCTGGAGGAAACTGGATAGGCAATGGATAAAGCTCCTTTGCCCGAAAATGGATGACCGAAGCCTTGACACCCTCTCACATTGGCCGACCCCACGTGAATAAAAAAATTGCAAAAAAAAAAAGTGGACCCACCCCCTATTGTGAGGGTCGGTCAGGGCTTCTGTCGCCCATTTTCGAGCATTGTAGCATTGCCCATAGGCAATAGGCACGCTCTAACCCAACTGGTTTAACCACGGCCGAGACAAGACTAGGGGTGGCAAAATAGCGAGTAGCTCATTGACGGCTCGTCAAAGCACGACCCATAGACGACTCGGACTCATTTCGAGATGAAAACTCATAAAAAATATGAACAAGAAAGTAAAAACAAATATCAAGCTCACGAGCTCATGTGACGAGCCAAGCTCGTGCGTAAATGGATCGAGACAGCTCAACTCGGTATATTGCCACCACTAGACCAGACTAGATTGGGTCTGAACAATAATCGATAATAAGAATTTTAGAAAGGGTTTTGCTATGTATACAACGGGCACCCGGGTATACAATCCCCCTCACATTGAGGGGTCAACGATTTTTTTATTGGACGTAAGCCCCCTATTGTGAGGTGGTTGTACGCGGAGTGTCAATTTCTGTTTACAAATAGCAAAACTCTTTTAGAAGTATAATTGAAAATTATTCATCGCATAAATAATGAAATTGTTCATATTATTTGAATGTCGCGTTTTTTTCTTAGTAATAGCATTTTTTCGAGGTTCTTTATTTATAAAGAGCAAATATTTTTAAATTTAGAGAGTCAAAACTCCAACAATTCTCTATTTTGACATTCAATTTGCTTTTCTCAAAAAAGATTTATTGATTTCTCCTCATGTTTTATTTACCATAATTTCTTACATGTTAATAACCATTAATTTGAATAGTTAAGAAGTAGAGTGCTGAAGTTTGTGACTTATTAAATGCAATCATTGTACATAAAAAATACTCCATCCGTCCCAAAAATCAACAAGTAAAACTAAAATATTCAAAATATTTATTTTGAACATAACAATTAACATCAACGAGTGTAGATTTACAAAATCTCAATTCAAATTCACATCTAATTACGCTAAATCCAGACAAGTAATAATACACATTCAATCACATTATCACATAATCAATTAATAAAATCCCACAACTAACAGTCTAATATATGCAGCAGAATTTGCAGATTTATAAAATCTCATTTCAAGCTTCTTCTGCTCACAATATAGGAGACACAAGCCATGGTAAGTTCAATTAATTCATTTAAACAGGTATCTAAAAACATATTCATGACGAGAAACTGACAAAAACCATATTTTCATTTCAAGATATAAGAGATATTTTAATCTGCAAGTAATCATAATAACAATCTAATCATTTTTAATCTGGGCAAGTATAATCTGCAAATTGCAATTAATCCTAATAACAATCTAATCATTTTTAACAGAAAATAAGCAGCAACTAGCAAGTATATGTATCTATATTTACCTGAGGCATGGATTTGTATGACGGTATGGTTACAACTCTGTCTCTTACTCGTTCACTTCACCTTCACAGCTCACGCCGTTGGAGCAGGAGAACAACTATAGAAGAGGAGAAAAAACATTGGAAAATCCACACAAGAGAAGTAGAAACAGAGAAAGACAACCATATTAATTATTAAACATAGCTTACCTTATAAAAGAAGGGACTCTTTGCTGCTAGAATTGGAGAACTAATGTGTATCGTCTTCGCTTGAATTTTTGGTGCGGGTTCAATAATGGTTCAGACTTTCAGTCACTATTTTCTATCTATTTCCCCCTCAGGGGCCACGGCGGACTGGGCGTAGTCACAGGCTGACGGTCGGACGGCGCGGTGGAGGCGGAGCAGTAGAGGAACTGAGGAAATGGCGCCGAGAGGGAGGGAACTGAGGAAACGGCTCTCTCACCTTGTTTAACTGTTGTTTTACCTTAGGTTAAAAAAAACCAAAAAAAATCAAAAAATCAAAAAAATGGGCCCCCATCAATTCTGGGCTTGAGGCGGAGGCCTCTTGGGCCTCTCCTAAGGTCCGGCCCTGAAGAAAACACACACTTACCGTAAAGTGTGGGTTTGTTGTGAGAGAGCACGAGATTAGGGTTTATCGGAACAATTAGTTTAGGTCTCTTTTAAACTTCGGTCTTCTTAATCTATATATAGTCCATCTCTAATACAGTCAATTTCTTTTGATAATTATTAAATTGCTTTAAACATAATTTTGGATAGAATAATGGATTTATTTCAGCTATGGTCACTGAAGTTTTAAAAAAAATTAAAATATTTTTAAAGTAATTTTCTAGTTATTCAAATTTCTAGATGATAACTTAGCGTCCCTGTTTGGTATACCATTTTCATTATTCTAGTTAGTTTCAACCACACATTTTTCAATAAAATAATATTTTTCATCACATCAATAATTTTTCCTTCTTTTTCAATCACACAATCTTCATCGGTCTATTATTCTGTAATACTTTCTTCCAAAATAATGTGACTCAAACACGCCCTTAATCGGAAAAATTGACTTAAAGCTCATGTTTAAGACCAAGTTTTTAAGAAATCATTTTTTATCAAACTCATTTTTAATCAATTATTCTGTCAATGTAACCATTAAAAACTTGCGTGACTACTACATAAAAAATGATCATTTTGAAATTTTTAAGAATTTTAGTAATTGTCACGGAAATTAACATGTAGGGTAATTTTATATATGAAAAATACCTTCAAGGTTTTTTTTTGGACTTTTGCAATGCATCAAGTTGATAAATAGATGATACTCATTTATTCATAAAACGTGTTGGTCGTATCATTTAAAAGTCGAGTTCAATTTATGGTTGAAAAGAAGCATTGAAGATAAGTGGTTCGAAAATAATCAAAATCAAACAACAACGAAAAGTTAGATGACATGATTAAAGTGATCTACCATGTCTCGAGAAAAAATAGCATTGCAATTTCTGCTGAAAAAGATCAAATTACTTGAACCAAAAACAAAATAATATTAGGGCATTAGATTTATTAAATAACTATTACCACCAACCAATAAAAATATTGATTTTGTTTATAAATGTTTTAATGAAAGTAAATACCCTAGGTCGGAGTCAGCACTCAATGAGCCCCTGAGGTCGTCCGTGCTGGCTCCATCAACTTTTTTTTATCCCTTATATTGGATGGTCGTATGTGGTCACCTGAATCCCTAGATTCGTCTTTACTATTTGGTGTAACTAAAAATAATATTTTTAGGTTATTTTGATTAAAATTGACGTGTGGTTGAAAATATGATAAAAATTATGAATTTTATAAAAAATGTAGTTAAAAATAATTATTAATTTTTACTTAAGTTTTTATTAAAAGTTTCAAGCCACACCAAAAAGGGGAACATCTTTTCTAAAAATTCTTCGGATGCTAAAATATGTGTTTAGTGTAGATTAAAATTTGATTTTAAGTGGATTGTGATAGAAGTTTTTGAAATGTATGGTTGAAAAGATGTGGTTGATATTGATTGTTTGACTTTGACTTAAATTAAAATCAGATTAAAATTCGGCCCAAACAAGCCCTTAACTTGTCATTCCTAATAATTACTCAAATTCTTAGACTGAGCACTTGTTTGTTTTGCTAAAAATTATATTTCTTTTATAGTTTAGGTAACAAAAAAATGATAAAAATGCATGGTTGAAAATTGATAAAAATTACATGTCTCGTATGTGCGGTTAAAGTTAATAGTTGATTTTTATCAACTATTTAAATGAATTAAACATGAGCTAAATCTTGTAGCTTGAAGTTAAGAATTCAATACACAAGAAGAATAAAAGAAATCTTTCTTTTCCAAATATAGAGTTTGTTGAAAAATAAATATTTGAAATGTATGGTTAAAAGTAAGAAAAAATTATGAGTCCACATACAAAATTATTTTATTATGAGATTGTATACTTGAAATGAACTTAGTAAAAACTGGGTCATTGTTTGTCAGCCTTTAATAAATTAAATTATTTGCTATAGTATCATTTCTCTACCACATATTCACATAATAAAATATTCTGCATACAAACCAATAGAGTTTCCTTATTTTTTTAACCACACATTCTCCAAAAAATACTATTCCATAACTCATTATTCCCAAAATAAATTATGAGTTTTTGTAAATGAGGTCAAATGTGAGCTAAATTTTGAAAGAAGATATCCCAAATCAAGACTTGAACCCATAAGAACGTCATCTTAAAGCGATATTCATCTCCTCTCGCATTTGAGATTGCTTACGCAACACACCGACAAATAGCTTTTAGGATTAGAGGAGCCTTTGAAGGTTAATCACCAAGCAGAAAAATAAAAAATCTAAAAGAACTAAGAACACGAGGATTTGTGAATGTTTTGATGATTAGAAGTGTTTGCAATTGTTTTGAGATGTTAATTCTTATGTTTTTCCATCTAATAATCGTCAAAATATACAAAACAATTCTCAAGTTAGAAACAGACGACGCTTATGCATAAATTGAATTTGTCTTTTAAATCGCAACATTATCTAAATACAAATGCTTTTTCCCATTCACCTCCTACAACAAATTGCAAAACCAAAATTTGTGAATCAAATACTGAACCAAAATTTGTGATTAATGCCACTATTGTAGAGGGTGAGCTATGAGCACAATAATTGAAAGCACTGCATGGAACGAGAGAGTTCATTTCACTGGGTGAGATACTGAATTATAGGGTTTTATTGGATTGGATCGGTTTTGTGTGGCTGAACCGACCCGATCCACAATAATATGCCTTGTTGTTCGAAGCATATTCCACAAAAGCACAATTAATGCCTCTAAGACCCGATTCAATCATTCTAGGATCTGTATTCTTACAAGAATTATGCTAAGTGTACATTCTATGGATTACATCTTGGTGTACATTGTGTGCAAATTCAAAAAGTGTTGGGCGGGAAAGTGTATTGTTTTTAAAAGGGTAATTAGCACATAACGTTCCTACGTTTTATTGTTATTGTGAAAAACGTCCATACCTTTCATTTTTGGCATTTTCACTCTTATTTTCACATTTCATTGCGCAAAAGGTCATTTTCACCTATTTTTCCAATTAATAATCATGAAATGACGAATATACCACTCTCTTTAAATAAAACAAAAACAAAAACAAAAAGAAAAAAAAAACTAATTGCAACCACAGTCCCAAATTTTTTTAAAAAGCGCAAATAACTCACAAATAAATTATTAAAAGGGTAATCAATACATAATTTCCATATATTTCACGTTATTACAAAAAACGTCTATACCTTTAAATTTTTTTATATATATATTTTCACCCTTAATTACACATTTGATTGCGCAAACCACTATTTCTATCTATTTTCATTCAATTTCTTAATAAAAAGCTGTGCAATAACGAATATAATCTCCTATTAAATAAAAAGCTAAATAATTAAATTGCAATCTTATTCCCGATTTTTTAAAAAGTGCAAACAAGTCCCCAATAAATTATTAGAGAAATTATTTTTAAAAAAAAAGTGCAAAGGAGTCCCAATTAAATTTATTTAAAAAATAAAAAAAAATAATGCAAACGAGTCTCAAATAAATTAGAAAATATATTTTTTATTTAAATAGGAGGTTATATTCGTTATTTCACAGCTTTTTATTGAGAAATTGGATAGAAATAGATGGAAATGGTGGTTTGCACAATTAAATATGTAATCAAGGGTGAAATGCAAAAAAATAAAAATAAAGGGTATGAACGTATTTCGCTATAACGGTGAAATGTATGGACATTATGTACTAATTACCCTTTTAATAATTTATTTGTGATTATTTTTAAAAAAAAAATTGGTACTGTGGTTGCAATTATTTTTTTTTTCTTTTTTCTTTTTCTTTTATTTAAAGAGATTGGTATATTCGTCATTTCATAATTTTTAATTGAGAAAATAAGTGAAAATGACCTTTTTCGCAATGAAATATGGAAATAAGGGTGAAAATGCAAAAAATGAAAAGTATGAACAATAACAATAAAAGGTGTGGACGTTACCCTTTTTAAAAATCGTCCAATCATTTGTCGACACATGGAACCATATAAAAAATGACGTAAAATAAGACTGCATATAGCATGATTTTTCTTACAATAGGCAAGATACTCATACATTTTGAGATATCCAATGTTAGATTTTCTTCATTTCCACATTTCATAAAGAGAAATTTTGTTTATCTTAGAAGGGATTCTATTTGAAATATAACATGTGATCAATAAGGCTTCACCCACAACTTAAATGAAAACTTAGCATTTAAGAAAATAGCATTAATATTTTTTTACTAGTGTTCTATTTATTTTTATTTTTTTCAGTCAAACCATTTTATTAAGGTATTCGACGAATGATTACATGTTTTTCAAAAAAAAAAAATAAAAGCACTAAAATCTATTCATCATTGTTATATACGTTAAGCATATTAAAAGTTTCACCTTTATGTTTCAACAAATAAACATAAGTATATCTAGAATATAATAATAAAATATCTATGTATTCCTCTTGTTAACATACCATTTAATTCACACACACACACACACACATGTATAATGTCAAGGCAAAAACTGGTTCCTCTGGAGCCTGTTAAATAGCGTTGTTCGGCCTGTAAAGCCAAGCGAGTGTGGGCTGGTCCCATTGTAGGTTGTGTTGGATTCAGTCTATCATGTAGCATTGCATCTACAGTGGTATGTCATTATAATTTCATTTTATTCAAATTATGTCTTTAATTTTGAATTGGTTTAGGAGATCTAGTAGTTCTAGAATAGAATTGATAATCTTTCAAACACTTTTCAAGATGAAGAAGAAATTGATCAAGATCATGTATCCGCATCAATAGATTTTATAACAAAAATTGCGTAACTGGACTATTCCAAAGGTAGAAAAAAGTTCCATCTATGAAATAAGAATGTATGATTTCCGTCAAGATTACATTATTAAAACTTTTGAGCAAACTCTTGCTATGAAAAATCAAACACTCAAATAAATTTGTTTTCAAAAGACACTATTCACACTCATAGAAAGAAATTTAAATATCTTTATGTAGGTCTCATTCAGATTGCTGTCAAACTCCTTTCAGACTTGGTTTACACATTCCTATTATCTTAGGGGTCGTTTTCTTTGTGTTTTAGTTTTGTGTTTTGAGTTTTGAATTCGTTTTGTGTTTTGTGTTTTGAGTGTCTATTTTGAAATTTTAGAAAATGCGTTTTTTTTGCCATTCTGAAAAACTGTTTTTGAAAACTTAAAAATGGAAAACGCGTTTACTTTGAAATTTTGAGAAATTTTTTTAATAATATTTTATTCAATAAAATCTGATTATTCAATAAATTTTAATGGTTTAATGTTAATATAGTATTNGGCACCCTCACCCCGCCCCGCCCCGCGACCCGTGGCGGGCGGCAATCCCCGCCCCGCCAAGCCAACCCGTCGGGACTGATTTTTTTTGCCCCATTCGGGACGGGGCGGGACGGATTTTTTTGCCATCTCTACTCATGTTGCTTGTAGTTAGAGCAACTTTGATATATTAGTTTTAAAATTTCTTTGGGCCTTCCCTAATGTGGGCCTTAAGCAGGTGATCAAGGCCAGCCTTGACTGGAGACACTATCCATACATCTAAGAGCATTTTGTATTTGTCTTTAAAAAAAAGCCCAAACACGCCCTAAATTTTGACCCTCAAATGATAAAGACAGTATATCTCATAATTTGAAAGGATAATGGGAGCGGAAGGGTAGGCATGCGGTCACGCCATTATAGCGGAGAAACTAAATACAGGTGTAAGCTAAAATTTTAGATTCATAGCTGCGTGAATTCCACGCTCCAATTAAAATGTCAATAGTTAGAGGCTCCTTTTTGGTAGTATTCAGGTGACAGCGGTCCAATAACAACCATGGTTTAATAGCTCTCCCAGCAAAAAAAAAAACTAAGTCATGTTTGGCTAAGCTTAAAACTTTTACTTATAACATAAATAACCATTTCTGTGAGAGCTATAAATAAACTGCATAGTAAAGCGATAAGTGATTTATTTTAACAGTAAATCTTGTAAATAGTTTTCCAAAAAAAATAAAAAACACTTAAAATAATTTTAACTTTTTAAAGCCAAACACGCTCCAATTGAATAAAATGTCGCTAAGGAAAGATTGATTGTCAATTGATGTATGATCCAAATTCTGAGTATGAACCACATAAACCACCCTCATCCGATACCAACCCACCAAACCACTTCACTCACCCAAACACAATCATAAATGTATGACATTCATACGTTGAATTAGATAATATCAATTAAGTCTTATAAAAACTACTAATAAAAAAATTATTCTACATACCAAGTCAAGTAAGAATGTTCTATAAATATAGAGCATGTCTGGCTGAGCTTATCCCTGCCCAAACTGTGAAATTTTGCCCGTTGCAGCACACAAGTTTTGACCAACTCTCTCTGGCATGGGACCAACACAATGCCTCCAACGTTTTAAAAATCAATTAAAAGAGCC
>CAIGRF010032984.1:5223-28024 GCA_903798235.1 Fraxinus ornus | reverse complement strand
ACGCTGAGATTGCAAGCCCAGCAATGCCCTTCATTTGCCAACTTGGATGTGCCCCGAGGGTATGTGGTTGAAAAAAAATGAAAAGTTATTGATGTGATGGAAATTATTATTTTATTGAAGAATATGTATTTGAGAATTAGTAGAAGAATAAAAATGAAAATTATAATGTGGTTCAAACAGGGGCTAGCTATGATATAGCCCCGGTTTGACAATCATATTTTTTTACATACTCTTTCTCAATCACACATTTACACAATAAAATATTTGCCCGTAAATCAAAAAATATTTTCCTACTTGTTAATTACACATCCTCATAGAAATCACTATTAAAAACTTTTTTTTTTTTTTTGAAATGTCAAGATGAAAAAACCAACAAAAATGTATAGAAACGCGAAATGTGTCGAATATCATTTAGGCTAAGTATATAAAAGCTCAGTCCCATCCTGGATTAAAAATAGAAAGGGAAAATTTCATAACTTAGAGGTTAAGTTTCACCTACTTCAAATATAAGAAATAAGATTTGGAGTCTGTTTGATAACAATTAAAATTAAAAATATGGTCGTTATTGGGTCCCATCATTCTAATAAAAGTCAATAATAACGGCTAGTTTTTCAATTTTAAACTAATTTTAATCTCTACCAAATAAACTCTTAAAATTTCAGATTACGGATTTTTTAAGGTTTAAAATCTCAAATCTCAGATTTTTTTAAATTTTATTTTTAAATCAATTAATTAAACATATATTTTATTAATTAAATATATTAAGGTCACAATTCCACACAATTTGATCACAAAATCTATATAATTGGTCACATATTATTAATTTGTTACAAATCACAAATTTTACATGTCTCAACTTATTTTACGTTCAAAATTCAGAAAGTTTATAGGTCACAATTTGTTCATCGACCATAAATAAAAAAATTGAAACGTCACAAATTATTTTACGTTCACAATTCAAAAATTTTATATGTCACAATTTGTTCATCAGTCACAAATCAGAAATTTTATAAATCAAATTATTTTGTGGTCACAAAGCAGAAATTTTATAGTTCACAAATTATTTTACGGCCACAATTCATAAATTTTATAAGTCACAATTTGTTTATCGGTCACAAATAAAAAAATTTATACTTCACAACTTAATCGTCGGTCGCAAATCACAAATATTATAAGTCACAACTTAGTAAACAGTCACAAATTGTCAAATTATCGATCAAAAATTAACAATCTTTTAGGTCACACATTATCTTACAGTCACACTTCAAAAAATTTATTAGTCACAATTTGTTCATCGGTCACAAATCAAAAATTTATACTTTACAATTTATTTATTGATCACAAATCACAAATATTATAAGTCAATATTTATCAAACAATCACAAATTTTCAAATTATCAGTGACATTAAAAAAAATTTAAGTCACATTATTTCTTTGTCACAAATTATCTTTTTTCATTGTTAACATATTGTTTATTGATCACATATTAACCAATTCAGTGGTCACAATCAACCAAATAATTTGTGACCACAAATAACACTTGTGACCACCCCCTCGCCACTCCCTCGACCAGCACCATCGTCGCCGAACCACCACCATAACCACCATCAACACAGTCTATCAGCGCCGTCACGATCCCGCCGGCGACAGCCTCCTTAGAACCTCCTACAAACAACTCCCGGTCAATTTCCTTGAGCCTTAAACATCAACCACACATCTCCATTCCCGGTTCAATTTCGTTCTTGACATCTTCCACTACTGCCACCACCAGATCCAACAAAACCACTCCGTCGATGTCTTTGTTGCCACCACTACGACGCTGCGACCAACACCAACCAACCACCACGACCATGGCACCACTACCACCTCTACGCTACCAACACCAACACAAACACAACAGACAAACCTAATTTCTTAGAAGCATCACCTGGAATCGTTGTTGCAAAGAGTAGCGTCTTGATGTCGGTCTCCGCTGTCGCAAATGGCAGCGCAATGTTATTGCGATAGCCTGAAAATCGGGAGAGTAGGATAGAGCACCGCCTATATAGATAAGATAACTTGTTGCTTCTAGAAATCGGGAGAATGAGAAGATGAAGTGTCGTCGATAGAGAGAAGGTAGTGAGAGGAGGATAGAGGGAGAGTAGGAATGACAACGGTTCAGTTCGGGGTAGGTTCCCAACTTCCAAATGCAAAATTCGAATTAACAAACAATGTTATCAACATAGGTCAAGATTCTTACAAGCATAGGTCAATCTTCATTCTTCCCTACAACTCGTACTAGCATAGGTCAAGAGTCAATATTCAAAGTTGCTTCCTATATAGTAAATAAGAAATGTAATTAGAGTAATAATACAACCATACTACTCAATCAACAATGGTCTTAACTGAAAATTTAAACCAAAAAATGTCGTCAATGTCATTCTACTAAACCTTGCACAAGCCCCGGAGTATGATGAAGGAACGGAATTTTCTACACACAATAGAGAAAAAAATTAGCAATAAAAGAAAGTGCATGAATAACAAATATAAAACAATAAATCCTAGCATGAATATCAGTCAAAAGCCAATCCCGAGCACACATTAAAGCTTCTAAAGTCTTTATGAAGCGCTTCCACTGTCTTTTTAAGATTAAATAAACATTCAGATGCAGATAAAAACAAACAGAATTATGATAAACTAATCATTGATTTGATGAACAGAAAATATAATTTATGAACACAAAGTAACATTGAATGATTTGAATTCAAGAGAAAACTAACATGTGAAACTTTTGGATTTGGAATTGTTGGAGACAACTCAATCGCATAAATAATAGTGTCAATTAAATATCTTGATTCTGCACGATTTCGTTTTTACAATGGTCTGTTTTTCGCGAGCATGGACAATTGAACTGAGTTCTTGAAATAAGAATTCGATGCACAAAGTTATTTACCAAACTTAAGGCACAATACAAGCACTCAAGAAACATGAAACTATACCATACCCGAAACTGGCGAGGGCGACAACGGATTTGAGTGGAGGAGAAGTGTAGTCTGGAGACTGTAAACCTGAGTTTTAATTTAATGTGTAAGGTATATTGAAATTGAGCTACCCGAGCAGTGGGCTGAGTTATTGGGTTAAGGTTTACTTAATGTTAATTGAGCCAGAATTTTGAAAAGCTCAATTGTCAAAATTGCTCAATTAGAAAGAATAATGAAAAGACCAATTGTCCAATTAAATTTCTTAATAACGAGTAATCAATCGAGGCGAGGCACCATCGCTAAATACCATAACCGCCCCTAAATGAAACGGTTCATTAAAGTCAAAACCATAACCGCCCCATTGCACCATCGGTTCGATTTTTTTCGTCACATTCGGTTCGATTAACCGCGATTTTAGGTTTTAACGGTTCGAATTGCCATCATTAATGGAGAGTATAGATAGAAAAAATGGAATAGGTATTTGAAATCAGGGTGGGGTGGATGGTGTAGGGGGTATATAAATTATTAATATTTAGATTTTTATATTATCATCTGATTTTTGATGAAAAAAAAAAAACTTACAAATCTTAATTTTTAAATGGAAAATTTGAAATTCTAGTATGGTGTAATTTCCACAAATAAAAAACTAAAGCAAGAAAAATGGAAGCCTATAGGCCCAGCATAGCACGGGCCATATTGACCAAAGGTGATCCAATTCAGACCGCCTTAGAACAATCAACAATTAACCAATTTTCAAGAGGTTTTCAATTAATATCAAGAGTTAAAATTAATTTCCAATGTCAATACTTCAAATTATGAAGTCATTTCTTTAAAGTTGGAGTAATGCTATTCATATTAGTTGTAATCACGATTAGTAATTCTCGATCAGTGGTTCAACACGAAATAGCTTAAAACTGGTTAGATTGATCCGATATTGATTAGTCGAGCCATCAAAAATCTTGAATCCAAACTATACACTAAAATAAATTTTTAAAAAAAAAAAAATCTTAAACCGAAATGATTCGTTACGGAAGGGGCCAAGATTTCTCATTTTTTTGACTAAAAGATGCTGTAATTAGGGAAGAAGGGACTACGTCTGAAATCAGAAAGGGTTAGACCCCTTGTACAGGGGTCTGCTAGTCACCCCTGTACAACAAGGGGGGTCCAATCAGAAATCACCCCTGCAATTCTGCACAATTCATTAATAAACTACTCATTACTCAGTCGAGTCTAGTCTAGTCTGTACAAATCAGTGTCATAGTCTCAGTCAGAAACTCAAAGAGATGAAAGAGTATCAAAAGTTAAAAAGTATGCCAATCAGCATCCCTACGAAAAAGAAAAAGAAAAAAGGCTAACCCCCATAAACCCTCCCTCTTTTTATGGGGGCGGGGGATCTTTGCAGAATTCCAAATCTTTTTACTGCAAACCGGGTTAATATAGATTTAGAATCTATATCCAAGTTTCTCACTAGTACAGTATCCCGGATCAAATGCTGCCAACGTATGACGCCCGCCGCCCCGAATTTCTGAATGTAGAATCGGCCTGGATTGTTTCACAATCTCAATGATCCTAGTTGCTTTAAATTACTCTGTGAGACCCGAAATTCATGTTGTCGAACCTTAATTTACAGAGAAGGAAACGTAAATACAAACCTAATGATTTATGTTAGGAATCAAAAGGTTGAACCCAAATTTTCAGAAAAAAATAAAATCATCCGTCTTGTGTACTTTGCATACTGATATTACATGTTCTTGTTTCAGCGTCCTGCATTAATACTTGTACCGGAATTCAACTTAAGATATAATTATAGAAAGAGGATAAGAATTACTTTTCAAGTGTAAAAGTCGAGAGAAATTTAAGATACAGAAAAAGTAGAAAACATAAGCAAGGTGTTAACTACACACACTACCAGAAGCTTACAGACTTTAAGATTTATCCTTGAAACATCCGAAAGTTCGAAATCAGATGAAACAAAAACCAACTAACTGGAAAGTTACTTTTATGTTACTTACAAGAACAGCCAAACATGTGGAATCATCATATTAAATTAACCATCATTGATGACACCCTGCTCTCACTGAAACTCCCACCAAGCTTCAAATCAAGCTCAAGATTAACACCTGCAGATACATTGTCAGCCACAGGATTTAAACTGAAAAGATGAGCAGCAGAAGTAACAACTGAGCATTTTCTTCTTTCATCCTGTGATTTCTTGCCTTTTCTACCATTTTTCACCTCAGATGATGATGAATTAGATGAAGAAATAGGCAGTACTGGGGGAATTTCAAAGTTGGTACGAGCTTTGGATCCTCTCAGCCTTCTTGCCGCTGCATCATAAGCCCGAGCCGCCTCCTCCGCCGTGTCGAAAGTACCTAACCAATGGCGGCACCGCCCTACACGATCACGTATCTCGGCTGACCACCGCCCCCACGGCCTCTTCCTTACACCCCTATAGCTTTTTTGCACTCCAATATCACCCACATTCCTCTTGTCCCCTTCTGTTTCCAACTTTTTCCCACGCAGAATTTCGGATTGTTCACTCTCTTTACCATTCTTCATTGTACTGTTCATATTACTGCCTCCAAAAAGAACATGTTCTCCAACAATGGCGGCAATTCCTTCAAGAACATGAGGGTTTTGTTCTCTCTTGTTAACAATGTCATCAGATATGTGATTATGGGTTTCTGGGACAGCTAGTTTGGGATCTAAAATTGGAGAGAACGGGGCTAGCGGCCATTGTTGTAGCAAAGAAAATGTTTCCTCCGGTTCATGCAGTTGCTGTTTAGGAAAGAAAGGGCAGCTGTTTAACATCTGGAAATTAGGGTTCATTGGAGAATTTCAAGAGGAAAGGATTAATTCAGAGAAAAACTCGAAAAGTGCCCACTATTTAAAGAGAGTGGAAAATGTTCTATGGAAAATTAATTAGATAATGCTGTCAAATTGGACAGGACAACAATCTGTCACGAATATTTACGTTACATGCACGTCGTTGCTTGGCAGAGAGATATACCTCTAATATATATCTTCGTTTGGATCGAAACTCTTTTCTCTCACTCATTTTTAATTACGCATTTACATAATAAAAATATTTTGCATATAAAATTAAAAACTTGATCTACATTTTAATTATACATTTTTTAAAAACTTACTCTTTGACCACACATTTTCTAAAAAATTACTATTTCAAAATTCATTTTCCCGTTAAACCTATTTTTAATGAAATACAAATAGGGGCTTAAGTGCTTGCTTGCTTTCTTCTTCTTCTTTTTTTTTTGAAGAAAAATTATGTTCAAAAGAATTTTATATTCATTTGGTTTTTTTAAAGTAATTTTATGAAAAATAATTTATCAAAAAATGTTTGATTAAAAAGTAAAGAAAGTTATAAATTTACTTCTAAAATTATTTTATAGAAATAAGGTTTAGTTGGAAAAAAATAAAATCAAGGGTTATGGCAAGTCCATTTTCTACCTTAAAAAAGAACGAGTTGATTTTCAACCTTTTGTTGTAATTACAAATTTTGACTTCGATTATAAAAATCATCTATATTTTTGTTAAATCGTCACGTGACCATTAAGATCTGGAAACAAAAATTAAATTTAAAGTTAGGTACGTAAAAATTACATTGTAATACATTAGAGTTATGAGGTTTTTGATATTGAGGACAAAGCGTGAAATGTTGAACATCATGAACATGTTCGCTTGACTGGTAGAATAAATTTTAGGGGATAATGGAGTGTTCGGTAGGGATTAAAATCGGATTAAAATTGAAAAATTAGTCGTTATTGTTAACTTTTATTAGATGAGTGAGAATCAATAACGATCATTTTTCAATTTTAATTGAATTTTAAGCATGACTGAACATTCTCTAAATACGGAAATTATATAAACGTATAAAGTCTTTGAATTATTGTTCTTATAAATTCGACTTTTTATGATGAATTCCATGTCTTAATATTGTATTAGCATTAAGCTCAAACGAGCAATCAAATTTTCCGATCGATGTTTTCAAACAATTTGCATGACATATTACTACATAAATTTCATGTCAATTAAATTTGAAAATTATAATCAACAAATCAGATATTGTGATTCCTTTCAATAAGATTAATATGTTACTATAAAGAACTAACTGTATAAAGCATTAACTGGAGTTATTTGGCTTTATAGCCGATATTAGATGACTTGTAATGTTGAAAAAGCGTCATTGTGGCGTCAAGGAGAAAGGTCAGTTTGACTGAACGGCTATGATTGCTCGCATTAACCGGAGAGAGGTTCCTGTGCTTTACAGAACATCAATGTAACCGTGTGCTCCCATTTAAGAACTCAGAATGCAAATTAGGGTTTTCTGATTTGCTTACATAATGGGATGATTAATGCAAGCATGGGGGAGATGAAGGGTTTTGATCACATCAATCAATGGGGTGGCAAAATCTGTGGTTAAGAGTGTTGATCTTGACTATGTAATCTTTTGTGGTGCAGTAAAAGGGACCTTTTGATTGTTACCTTTGCTTGTACTGTGTTAAGTGTCATTCTAATAGGCAGGCAAGTCATGTGACAGTCGACTAAGCAGAAACGAAGTAGGACCATTCTTGAGGTACAGATGGGGGGTTTATGGGGGGGGGGGTTCACAGACCCCCCACAGATACCTCACAATAGGGGGGGTGGGTAGGGTTTTTTGGGCAATTTTTTATCATTATAGATCTCATATGGGACCCACCTTTGTGAGGATTGGTAAACCATCTGTGAAAGAAAAATCTGTACACATAGATTTATTCAACGAAGTAAGAGGTCACAAAAGGTTCGCACTCCCTCCCCCACCTCTCTTCGAAGTGGTTGGTTTATTGGATGAGGTGGTTAGACAAAGCGGTCGTCTAACGACGTGATTGTTCAAATGCGAAGGAAACATATATGTGGACAAGAGAATAGTACTGATCCGTTAGCCACACCGCATCGATGGAATGTAGGAAGAAAAAAAGTGAATATGTATAAAATTATGTGCTTACAAGTCACTCAAATAAATTAACTGCGAATTATGGTCTTGGCTTGTTTTGGACAAAGTTGAAGGTGGTAAGAAAACTGGATTCTTCCTAACCTTATATTTTAAGAAACATCTGCCAGGAATCAAAGAGAATGTCTGTCTATGAACACCTACCATACTGATCCCACACTCAAGTTTAACAAATATATAGTTTCCCAAGAAAGAATCATTCTTTGAACTGAGAGACCATTTCTTGTTTTGCTTGAAGCAATGGATTGTATGGCTTTGGGGTTTGAGAAGAGATAAAGACAAAAAAAAAAAATTTAGAGTAGCAATGAAAATTGCATTTAAGCTGGATCACATTAATCTACATTTGGAGATGATCACTTGTTTATATGATATATAGTGTTCTTAAAATCTCGTTTGATTAAATTTTATCAACTTTTCAACGGATCAAATTTCAAATTATCATATAGACTTCACATTTTTTTATCAACCATTATCAAAATTTGTTGAATCAAATCGGCTAGTTTGGTTAGACTGATTCCATTTCTTTTATTCACGTCTACCCGCTTTACTAATCATATCATTTAATATTGCATCCTCATATTTCCTTACGTGCAAAAAAAAAAAAATATGTAATTTAGATAGAAGAGCTACAATATCAAATAAAAGACTTAACAAATTGAAACTTTGTTACATGTAATTTTGTACATGTAGCATGATAGAATGACAATTATTGAACATGTGACAAAAATTGCAATTTTGACAATTAATATAGTGCTAACACTGCACCTCTGTAACTCTATGTACAAGTAGTTTAGTTCAAGGGATAACTGTCTGCATTTTAGTATTGCATGTGTCAGTGGAACTTGGTCTTGATCGAGTTTCAAGAATACTTCATTGGAAATGTAAACTTTGTTCCTACAAGATACATACATGTATGGTATCTTGCAAATTTGGCATTTCCTCTTTTTGATTTAATGATGTGGCCATGCACTTATTCGTTACTTTTCAACTTCCTTTTCTTCCCTAATCATAATATCAACCATGCTAGAATTACAGAACATTTATCGACACTCAGAAGGTAGAGGATGGGTGGTTTTTTTTTTCAGTTTTAATTCACGTAGAGCCCACCCATGTGAGGATTTGTTAAACTTCTAACAAATGAATAGTTCTGACAATCCAACTTAATTCTAATAATATTTGTACTATTTTATAACGATTTGGAATTGTTAAAGAAGCAAACATGGAACTTAGGATCCATACTAGAGGTGTAAAAAGTGGTGAATATACTAGCTACTTTCTACTTTTTACTTTTTACTTTTTTTTTTTTTAAATTCTTTCATAGAAAAAGCAAAACGTCAAATCGTGTTAAATTTTTCTAAAACATGTTGTATCGTCAAATTAATTCAACCTAATTCAATTGACACCACTAAAATTGTAAGTTATGCCTACTTGAAAACTATACCAAAATGAGGTTTCTCATTTGTGTTACTTTGTATGCTTCAACTTGATTTCATTGGAACTTTGACGTATCTAAGGCATGATTTGGAATTGCTTTTAGAGCATTAAAAATCTGCTTTCCAAATAAGTGCGGTTATTTAATGTGTTCGGTAAACTTGAAAAAGACCGATTATGAAATAATCTAAATTTTAAGAAACGGTAAAATAATATCTTTTCAAATTATGGTTTTAACTTATCCAATTATCCATTACTTTTCATCCTTGATTCTACATTTACTGGTACTCTATCCTATAATAATGTAGCCCAATCCAATCCATCATTCGCGTCGAAAATACTGTTTTACTTTTAATTTTTGGATCATGCTACATATACCGAATTTTTTTTACCGAATGTTTTACCTACTGCTCACAATGGGGACGAAGACCACATTGTCGAAATTTTTAAATATATGCAGGCCTTGCGCATTATGTGAGAGTGTAATCCATTATATACAAATCATTATGTACAAATGAATTAACCCTTAATTTTTTTAACTTGGCCATTAACCTCTCAAGTCAAGCTTCTTTTCTAATTCTAAAAATCTTGGGATTCAATAAATATTGGCCTTTTCCTTTCTCAAAATAGATAAGGTGTAGGTGTGTGTAGTCTCCTTTGGCTTCAATTTTTAAAACTCATTTTTCTTCAAATTCATTTTCAACAATAATTTTATGTGACTCACAACTTTTATCAATTTTTCAACCACATTTCATCATTTTTAGGGCCTGTTTGGTACGGCTTAAAATCGGATTAAAATTGAAAATATAGTCGTTATTGGGTCTCACTCGTCTAATAAAAGTCAACAATAACGGCTAGTTTTTCAATTTTAATCCGATTTTAATATCTACAAACACCCCTTTAAAAAGTCAATAATTTTATGTGACTCACAACTTTTATCAATTTTTCAACCACATTTCATCATTTTTAGGGCCTGTTTGGTACGGCTTAAAATCGGATTAAAATTGAAAATATAGCTGTTATTGGGACCCACTCGTCTAATAAAAGTCAACAATAACGGCTAGTTTTTCAATTTTAATCCCTACCAAACACCCTCTTATCAAAATCTATTAAAAAAGTATGGTTTTTAGCCAAGCCAAACACGGGGTAATAACGTCAACAATAACATACATAAGAAGATTGTTATAATCAATGTCTATTTTAGTAACACTAACATTAAAAAACTTCTTCATATAAAACGTCCAAACGCTAATTTTGAAACATACCACAATTCTAAATCAAAAGTTAACCAAACAAAGTTATATCTTTAATGTACTTTTAATTACAAAATAAAATAAATAAATAAACAGAGGGAAAAAAAAATAAAAAAAAATCCAAAACACATACAGGAGGAGATTAGTGGATTGTAAAAGCCAAAAGCATGAAGCCAATAAATAACCAACCAGAACAAAAGAACAAAACAATATCTTATGATTGTTAAAGTCAAAAGAGCATACGAACTGAAGTAAAATCTTGAAAGGAATATGAAAGCCATATATGATATACTCTGATAAACAGGGAAATTGTTCATTTATTTTATTGAAAAATAATCTACATTGATTTTATATTTATCACTTAGAAGCTAGTAGCCCCAATTCGGATAGGGAAAGGTTCAAGAATCCTTGAATTTGACATCTAATTTGTGCTAACCTGATCAAGAACAGGGATACGATCAAGCAAGATCTCAACGGCCTGATCTATTTCCTGAGTCGATATGATCAGTGGTGGCACAATTCTAACAACATTTCCTTTTCCTGCAGTCAAGATAAGAAGACCCGAATCTTGGCATGCATTGACTAATGGGGAGGCAGATACATCGAGTTCTATGCCGATGATCAGTCCTGAACCTCGTACTTCTTTCACATGCAAATTTCCTCCCAAATTTTTAACTAACAGTTCCTCGAAATATCGACCTTTCTCTGAGACGCTGGCTAAAAAGCCTGGACTTGAAATTTTATCCAACACGGCAATTGCAGCACTACAAACAAGAGGACCACCTGCGAAAGTGCTACCATGATCTCCAAAATTTATTGCACGAGCCACCTTTTCGGTTACCAGCACAGCACCAATAGGTAGACCTCCGGCTAGAGGCTTTGCGAGGGTCATTATATCTGGGTATACACCATAAGCTTCATGGGCCCAAAGATAACCGCTTCGGCCTAAGCCACATTGTACCTGTGGATAAAAGCATAAACAAATCCGTTCAGTAAAATATGATCAAACATACGCCACAATTTGAACAAAGCACAAGCAGAACTTATAGTTGTTTTAATCAATGTCGATGACACATTATGATCACTACTTTGACCGTGTGGAGAATCTTCAGCCAAACGACAGCCTAGCAACATAATACTTGTAACAGAAATAGTTAAGCAATAAAATTGACTCAAAATGCACTATCAATTCTCTCACTGGGAATTTATTCTGCAGTATACAAAAAATGCTGTATCAATTTGAAAAGAAAAACACAATGTACAAATCAGGGAGTTCAGATTGTTTGATATGCATATATACAACCATAATACTTCTAAAATTTATTGAAGGAAAAAGACACCAAGAGAAATTTTTTGAATCTACTCGTATTTGTTTGTCCACTACATAATCTCACGGAGAAATCCAAACTGAGAAACATGCAATCACATTCTAATGATCTCCACAGCCTTTTAAGGACGACTATTCCATTCTATAAAAAAACCATACATGATAGCCAGAGATGCTAATATGAGAAGAAGGCAGCAAAAAGGCCACTTTTGAATAAAAAGCTTCACTTTTCGTTCCAGAAAGAAGAATAAATAAGTAAATTACTTCTCACTACAAAACCCAAACGCATTCTCATCATCAGATACAGAAGTCTCTAATCACATGGTTGATCATATATTTCTCCATGCAAACATAGATTTCCTCAAAGTTAATGCAGAACATAGATGTTTAATTGTTGTAGTCATTAAACAATCTACACTAAAACAGTTTCTTACTTTCTTACCCATAATTAAAGAATAACGTCCAGAGAAAACTTGTCTCTCCTCTTGATGAGCATTTTATCGTTTGTTTTCTTTCCCGAGAAAGACGTGGATTTGTAGATAACACATCTAGGTATCATGTTTTAGAGTGTGTTTGGTGCATATTAAAATGAGAGAATGCATTTTTTTGAAGTGATGTGATGAGGAATATGTGGTTGAAAAAGAAGAAAAAGTTATTGATCTGATGAAAAATATTATTTTATTAAAGAATGTGTGGTTAAAAATGAGTAGAAGAATGAAAATGAAAAAAATAATGTGAGTCAAACAGGGGCTTAAGTAATATGTGACAAATGAAATTTCTCTTGATTCTATTCCATTTTGAAGGTTAACCAAGGTGCTTCATTACATGAGTTCTGAACTAAAATTTGGATCTTGGGGCTTGCCTTGCCTCAAGATCTAAACAAATAAAGGTGGGGAGCCGAAAAAGAAGCAGCCCAGCATCTTTATTCTTCAGAAACCTTTGCTTGGCAGGTAGGTACTACCTACTCATTCAGACAATTGTTGTCAATAATTTTAATTTCTTCCTACAGAGACACCTGTTTCGTTCTATATGTATATTACATGCCTTCCTTTTCACATAAAATGTTATTTACTAGTTAATATCCACAAAAAGTAATAATATTTTCCGGATAAGTAAATTACCTCGTCAAAAATAAGAAGAGAACCGGCATTATCACAGGCAGTGCGCAGGGATTGTAAGAACTCCTTTGTTGCACTATATATACCACCTTCTCCTTGAATGGGTTCAACAAATACTGCAGCAATTTCCCCACTCTGAATAACTTCAGTAGCTGCTTGGATATTACCATATTCTAAGAATGTCACTCCAGGCATAACGGGCTCAAAAGGTGATCTGTAATTCTCTTTGCTTGTCAATGCAAGAGCACCCATGGTTCTACCATGGAAGCAATTTGTGAAGGCAATGAACTTCATAGGTGGCTGCTTCTCTTCTGGATGCGAATATCTTTGGAACTTCCGGGAAAACTTAATAGCGGCTTCATTTGCTTCGGTTCCAGAGTTGGAAAAAAACACACGATCAGCAAAAGAGCAAGCAACCAGACGTTTTGCAAGCTCCACCTGCAAAAATAGACATTAATCATTTCATATCCGCTAATATGACAACACAAACTATTTCATTTCAGTTTTCAAGGCAAATTATCAGCACATACACAGAAAAATGGAGGAGAAAAGTTAATTTAATACTAATTTTATCTTCTATTAATCTTGGATACAATTATTCCACAAAATTATCCCCTTCACTCCTAAGGTCACATTTGGTGTGCCAGATTAGACCACATAAAGATTTAGAATAAATTATAATAAATATTACTAGGTAGATTGTATTTTATGGTAGAGAAATGTGGATAATCATCTCTGAATTTTCATTTAAAAGAATGTCACTATCTCTTGTTTTATCCGGCCTAAACCCACCTTCAATTTTCATATTACGTTATGCGATTGGTAATGCCGTAATGCAAATGATTATCTTTTGAATGAAAAATTAAAGAATACCATCCACCTTAAACCATCAACCCGATACTATATATTATAGTTTTATACTAAATTCTCCGGTGAACCAAACGTAGCCTTAATGTCTAGTGCTTGAATTGATCTCAATACATGTTTTTCAGAAATACACACTTTTCTCCAAATTACATGGCACATATTATATCCCAATTATTTTATAAGTTTCAATCCACTAAATAACTCCAACGTGAGAAAACATTGCCTCTGCTTTATACAAATTGTGTGCAAGAAATCATTTTTTAACTCCCTTCCAAAGAAAAGTAATACCATTTTCTATATGAAACTCAATCCATTGATTTAACATTCTAAATGGTCTACATTCATTAATTCACATTATTAATCTTTCTCAATCGTCATATAAGAAACTCGTGAAAATCAATTTATTTTATCTTAATGTGCATTCAGGTCCATTTCACTTGAAAATTTTCAATTATTTATCATTACAATCACAAAAGATGTACAAATCTCCAAAGACCCACCAGTCAATTCTCAAGCAAACCACCAAATTTTCCAGAAAATAACCTATAAATCTTACGATTAGAAGAATTCCACTAAAATCTAAACTCTGTACCAAATTCGTTTGCTTTCACGAACCCCTACTATATCACACTAAATTATCAAAAGAGCAAGAAGAATAAACCCTCAAAACAATTCATCTAGACCTCATTCACAATAATTTCTTGGAAATTAGCATAACATTCAAGAAATAAAAAAAAAAAAATCATCAAAATTTCATCCATTCGATTCTAAAAAGCAAAAACACCAAAAGAAAAAAAGGAAAAAGAACTTTTGACCTGTGGAATGGAATAATATATATTGCTGACATGCGTGAGTACATTAGCTTGCTCCGTAACTGCCCGCACCCAATCGGGGTCCCCATGGCCGAGAGCATTGACAGCAATACCAGAAGTCAAGTCCAGATATTCTTTCCCATCAACATCGTACACTTTACAGCCCTTCCCACTGGCCAACACCACTGATGCCCTTGCATAGGTGCCCACCACAAATTTCTTCTCGTCGGTGATTACTTCTGAACTCTTCTTTGGGTTTTCATTAAGTAATGATTTCAGATTGGAATGCACGTCCACTTCGAGGGACGCCATCGTCACGGAATAATTGGTGGGCCGGAAATTATTAGAGTAGTTGACGGTGGTGGAGGGAAAGAGTGGAGTTTTGAGAAAAAGAGTTGAGCAAGTCATTGTTTGTAGAAAAAGATGCTGAGATTTCTTAGGATAATTTGGTCGGGGACGGTGGAAGAATTGGCGGCCCCGCTATGACCGGGGGGGACCTAGAACAATAAGTTAAGGGGGTGGAATTTTAAAAAAGTGTACGTACAAAAAGATTCATATTATGACAGAAAAAAGTCAATAGATTATATTCAGCAAGTAATTCAACACACTAGGCCCAGTTTGGGTTACATTTTTCCAAAAATGCATTTTTTTTTCAAAATTCATTATTCAACCACACATTATCCCATAAAATATATTACATGTAAACTCAAAACTCTTTCTTATTTTTTAACCACGCATTCTCCAAAATATCACTATTTCAAAACACATTTTACCCCAAATTCTTATTTTAATGGCGCCCAAACAGGGGCTAAATATTAAAGTTATATCAAATCATCTCTATGAAAATTAAAAAAATCACTTCAGCTGATATAAATGTTCTTTCAATTCCACTAACGAAGTAGGATAATTGATGGGAATCCTAGTAGAGATATTATTTAATTTACTTTCCAAATTAGATACTTATTTTTAGTGTTCTACGTCAATATGTATTAGCTCATTCCTATAGCTACAGTTGCCTGATGATACGCAAATATTTGAGTTTGCTCTATAAACAACAACCCTATAAATTCAATTATTTCTGCAAATGGCTATTTTTGCCTGATAAATGTTCCGCCCCCTCCAGACAGATTCATTGAAAATAATTCCAAAATATTATATAATATCCAGCAGTTCAACCCCAGACACCTGAGTATCCTATGTATTAACATAATCTCACATTATCAACGTCAACGTGCAAATCGAACGTCAAGTCTAGATATTTTATCAAATCCTTGGACCACAGGAAGAAATTTTCATTTTTCTGATCAATGAGTTTTATTCTAGTAATGGTTCTTCCAAAATATGGGAAAGAATTTATGAATTCCATCAACTCCAATAACCTTATCCATCTCTCAGTTCAAAATCATATTTTAAATTTATGTTAAAGAAAATTCAATAGAATTGTACAGTCCACCCAAAGGGAAGAAAAAATATCTTAAAAATTACATCAATATTCTAACAATAACTGTACTAATTCAAACCCAACAAAAAAGTAAAATCTTTTAGTATAAAATACGTGACATTGTAAGCATACAAACTTCAAAGTTAAAACTTGAACTGATTTTCAAGTCTGGAACAAAGGTCATTAACCATAATTAATCAAATTTTAAATTTCAGCAACATTGTGAAATCAGCAAAGAAAAAAAAAACTAAAGACTAACATTAAAATAAAATTTTGTAACAGAACATTCCCAGCAAAAGATTAACAGCAGAAAATAAATAAACCCAAAAGACCTAAAGAATAAAAATACACATTGCAATTACTTATGGAAATTGCAGGAAAAAAAATAAAAAAACGATTACCTCGGTACTTAAATGCTGCGGCAGTGTGGATAGAGCAGGAAGACGTCTAGAAAGAAACCGCGAGTCGGCGCCGGCGGTCTTTGGTCCAAAAGAAATCGGCGACGGTTTTGGGGTTGGCTCGATAGAAATCGTCTATGGGACCGATTTTTATATTTTATTTTTCCAATTGGCAAATAAAATGCTAGTCTCGTGCTCTGTCTACAGAAAGAAATTCACGGAGGAAAAAATGACGGCGGCGTACCTCAAATGTTGAACTTTGTAATAAAATAAAATTGAGGAATGTTGGTAATTTCACTTGGCTCTCTCAAATTTTACTTTCTTCATACTTTAGACCCATATAAATATAAGTATATCATTTAAACCCCTAAAATAATCGGTATGTCAAAAAACACACCCTCAGTTAGAAAAACATACGGGTGTCAAAATGGCTTGGTCGGTCGACCAGAGCCTTGCTTACGAGGAATTATGACCTAAAAATGTCGATCTAAATGGCTTGATTAGTCGACCACCTAGTGGCCCCGAGATGTATAAGGCTTTGTTTACGAAACATTATGACCTAAAAACGTTCAATCTGTTGAACGAATACCTTGAAGTGAAATTACACTGCATTCCTTATATTATAAAAAAACTTAGATATTACAATACACCATTTTTATTTCAAAAAATATTGTAATATCATATATTCAACTCTCTTGTCATCTCTTAAATATTCAATATTTTCCAAAAAAAATAAATTGGCATCATTATATTGGAAATATAATTGATCTCCAATTGCTAAATACAGAAGGGAGACCAGTCTCCATTCAGCTATCCTCGTGCCTATTGGCTAATTTATTGTTTAGTTGAAGTTGGTGTAACTGAGAATTCAAATAGTATAATTTTCAATGGTCATAAATTTCTCCTTGATGACCAGCAACCAAAAGTTCTAATACACTCAAATGTAATATAATATTTCTTCATTTTGATAAGCTCAAATGTAACATAATCTTTCTTCATTGGAGATACGAGCGTGGTTTTTACGTGACCAAGTACGCATAATTCATCATCAATGATTTGGTACACCAAATGCTACGATTTTTGTTGTCACTAGTGATGCCAGAAGTGACATCGCTTGTCAACTATGCAAGTATGAGAATGAGAAGATCCGCGGGAATATGAAATGAATGCTGATCTCGTCCCGAGGAATGTAAGGAAGGGCAAGAATGAAGACAATAAGTAAAAAAGAAAAAAAAAAAAAAAATAGAAGCCCACCATTGGCTAATGCATATTTCATGATTTTGTAATGTCTATTTACTTTTGATATAAGCGTGGGTAAACTCGTGCTTTTACGTCATTGTGTTTAGTTTGAAAATGTTCAGAAAAATTTGAATGTATTTAGTTTAGTTTATTTTGTGGTTAGTTTGTGTTTTGTTTTGAAATCGTAGTATTATGAACGTATATCTTGGAATATTAACTACCTATTTCCTTAGCATGTACATCTACTTCATTTCGATCACTACTTAATAGTGCAAGTTCATAATTATCCCATTTTGTTTTCATATTTTCTAGGTTTATAATTGCAAGATTTCATTTTTTAAAACAATTATATTGCAGTTGTATGTTTAGTAATATATCTACCAACAACATTTCAATTGATTGTTGGTTTTAAAACAGTTATAAAAAAGGGAAAAGTCAAGTGTACATTATCGGTACACATATTTGTACACATCCCTCTCACATGTGTGTGGGGTCCACAATGAACCCCACATTGCTGGCTCCACACACATGTGAGAGGGATGTGTACCAAAGATTCGATAATAGATTATCAATCCTCTTCATACAAGTGGCATCGAAAAATTTACTATATTTTCTACATTGTAAATTCCATAAAATATGTTACACGTCGCATGTATAACACGATAAAGAATTATAACATCTGAATGATGCCTCGTGATATCTCCTAACGATACATTACAAATCAGAAATGTAAAGTTTGGCCACCCTTTAAAAATGGGATTATAGAAGAAATCCTCAATTTCTGAAAATTCAATCGATAGCGTAATCAGTAGCAGTTGCAAATGCAAAATAATAGATGGTAATTGAAGATGATGATCAAACCGAAAATGCTTTTCTGCCACTAGTGATATGGAGTCCGTTTCCCTTGAATTTTTTAATTCGTTTGCGTTCAATTTAATTTTTTTCAGATACAAAAGGGTTTGGGGGGTAATTTTAGAAAGTAGTATTTTTAAATATAATTTGTATATTATATAGTATATGAGGTGTACATATCAAATTGCAGTATTTACAGATATTTTGTTTTTTTAATTAATAGGTTATATATGATTTTTCCCATTTCCCAAGTCTGAATTTTTGAATTATGTATGCATTGATTCAGAAAGGATATTGAATGATCAACTTAATCCTAGGATAGATGTGTTGTTAGGTGCTCCGTTTTCTCTTCCCATTGAGGTCGAACCTAAACCTGTGCTCGAAAGATAACTGTCCATACACTAATAAGGGATTCTCAAGAAGAGAGGAGTCGCGGTGGTCCCCCCGGGTTGTTAGGTACTCCATTTTATTTTCCCATTGAGGCCGAACCTATGCATATATATAGCAAGTTTTTGGAGAGTTCTTCAATGGCAATGATTTATATAGCAATTGTTTATTCTGTATATTCTAGATAATTTCAAGTCTGTTTGGAGAAGAAGCTTCAAAGAAATAGGATGCATAATGTGAGATGAAATGTCCACATATATCTAGAAAAATCCTATACGGCGGTGATGTATTTTCAATTACCATCCAGGAAGCTGGCAAAGATGATCGTCGGGCCTTGTTGAGTGTTGGATCTGTCGGTACCTATATATAGGATTCCAATAAAAGTTATAATCGGAATAGAATACGCTCTTCTTGAGTAAAAAAATATTTTGATAAGATTAAATTTTCATCAATAATTATCCTATAATTTTACAACAATTTTAAGCCATAAATTTAAATGCTATCTCAAGTTAATAATCACATTTGAGGGGTAAGAGTATTACAAATGAATGATGTTTAGTGTTTAGAAATGCTTAATTAGACATATGAGAAATTACTCTTCTAATCTTTTATGATTTAGTTTATAAATAAGCCGTTGAGTAAACTTGTGGTCCATGTCAACTAACAAACGGTATGAATGGCATATTACCTGTAAAATGTGCTTGCATGCTTCTAATCGAATTCCAAGTTGTAGAATTTATTTGAAATTCCAAAATGAAGTTGAATCACTTGCCTTTGGTTTGCTCGTCTTCTACACTGCCTTGTATCCACTCATTGGCTAGAAATTCGATCACAAACAAAAGAATTTGATAACCACAATCCAAGAACCTGAATTTAGAGATGATATACTTCCAAAATCAAGCCATCACACTCATGTGTTTTTCTCTCAATTTGGAAACTCAAATTTTTGCATGTATTTTCATGTGTGTTCAGTGTAGTGGAAGTTGTGTGGAGGTTATAGGTGGTGGGAGGTTGAATTTCAAACTTAAAATTCAACTCCTCCCTCCAAAAATATATTCCATGCAAAACAGGTCGGGTCAACCCACATGGACAACCCGTTTTATTCTAATATCTCTCACTCGCACATGATAGGCTTGACTTGATTATAATATAATATCAATTATATTAATCTCGACATCTCCAAATTCATACATGTAAATGGATCGTGCGACTAGCAAGTCTATTAAGACCACACAACATCATACACTAGTTAGCTAGGGATATATAACAGCTCTAAAAGAGGAAATTGATTTCTCGCTATATCGGAATAGAATACGCTCTTCTCCTATACTACCTAACACTTTCTATTATAAATACCCAATGCCCAGTACGATTTCGGTGGTGGTTGATCATTGCTTTACATCCTTATATCATTCTTTCAAGATTCAAGAACACATCCAAATCTTTAGTTTTACCTTTTGATTCTTGAGATCAATCAACCACAAGTTTGGAAAAAACATCAAATTCATATAATTTAAAACACCTACTTTAGATATCATTAGGAAGGTACTTTCTCAATAGTTTTCAAAGGTTGTTGAAATTTGAGAGAGGTTGGATCAGAAACACAGGAAGAGTACAAGAGCAAGGCATTATGGAGTTCCACATGAGATAGACAATTCTAAAAGATTGGAAGCATGCGTGAGTTAAGCACGTTTCTAGTGGTTTGGGAGATTGCAAGAATTAGATCAGCGAGTCTAGTAGATTTCTAGGCTGTATTATACAGTAAGTTCTTATTATCTATAGTGGAAACTATGGCTTGGTCCTGAAGTTTTTACCCAATTAAAATTTTTCTCCGTCATCAAATCTTGTGTTAATTACTGATTTATTTATTATTGTGGAAATTTAACATAGCATAATTGAACTTGATTTATTAAACATCTAGAACAATTAAAAAGTGAATTGTTTCTTTTAATTGATAAGTTTTAATTCCACGTTATTCACCTATTAGGTGATTTTAGGGTTGAACTAGTAATTATCAAGTGGCATCAGAGCCCAAATTTGATTCCTGACCCTACTTTTCTAGATGAGTGGTTCATTGTCTGTCCCACCATATTTTGATGGCTGTAAGTATGCCTATTAGAAAATTAGAATGAGAGCCTTCCTAAAATCGATAGATAAGTGTATTTGGTTGAACGGTTGGACCGCCCCATCTACCATAGTTGCAGGTGTAGTTACCCCTACTAATATTTTAACTTGGTCTAAGAAATATTTAGATAAGTGTAATTGGAATAGTAAAGGGCTTTATACTCTATTTATGGCCGTATCACCTAAAGAATTTAGGCGGCAGTCTATGTGTGAGGTTCTAAAGAGGTTTGAGATATTTTACAGACCACACATGAGAGAACTCCTGTTGTTAAGAATTCTAAGTTACAAATATTGACAACTAGGTTTGAAGAAATTAGGATGAAGGATGATGAGACCTTCGATGACTTTTATGCGAGCTTGAATGACAAAGTTAATTCTACTTTTAACCTAGGTGAGAGAATTCCTGAGTTTAAGATTGTTAGAAAAATCCCGAGATCATTACCTGAAAGATTTAAGCCTAAAGTTACGGCTATCGAGGAGAGCAAAGATCTAGATGCTGTTAAGATTGAAGAATTGGTTGGATCTCTCCAAACTTATGAAGTCACCATATCTCAACCTAAGAAGAACAAGTCTATAGCCTTGAACACTGTAAGAGAAGAAGAGTATGATTTATCTGATTTAAAATCACTTAATGATAAGGAAATAGCCTACTTTGTTAAGAATTTTAAAAAAATATTTAGAAATAAGAAGAAGACAAAAGAGAGACATAGAGGTGATTCCAAGGAGTCTAGAAAGATATCTAAATCCATGAGATATTACAAGTGTCAAGATTTTGGTCACTATAGAAGTGAGTGCCATAATGGTAAGAAAAATCAGGGTAAAGTTATGAATGTAACTCTCAATGATGATGAGTCTAGCTTGGATAATCAAAGTAAGATGTCTACACATGAAGAGAGTGGAAAGTTTATGGCCTTCATTGCTAGGATTAAAAGTGAATTTGATAAGGACAGTGAGAAGGTTGAGGAAATAGATAATGGTAAGCAATCTAAGGAAGATTCTGAAGATGAGGATGAGATTCGTGAGGCTTATCGAAAATTATTTGAAGAGAGTCATAAGATTAAGAAGGTGAATAAAGTCGTCATTAAGAAAGTCAATGAACTCGAGCTAGTTAGTGAGAAACTTGTAGCTAACCTTCATGCGTCTACATTATGCTTTAACAAATTAGAAACTGTAAATTGATTCCTAGAGTCTAAGATTAAAGATCTTATAGGTGAACTTGAGAAGTCCTCTAGGAGAGTTAGTGAGTCGATTGTTGATAATGAGAAATTAGAAATCCATGTTAAGAACCTTCTGAGCGAACTTGAAGATTCCAAGTCTCAACTTCTTACTTTCTCTAGTGGATCTCAAAAACTGGACAGTCTTTTGGGGCTGAACAAGCACGCTGGGAATAAGGGAGGTCTAAGATATAATTAGACCAATCATAATATGGCTAGTTGATAAGTGTGTTTTACGCACTTATTTATACCACAAAACATGCATTATTGTCGATAAATATGTTGAAATATGGCTTAATTCGATATAATTTGTGTTTGTAGGATTATATTGATGGATGGAGTGAAAACTGTGCTAAAATGGGCGAAAAA
>CAIGRF010032965.1:26647-37176 GCA_903798235.1 Fraxinus ornus | reverse complement strand
TTGCCGGTTTTTTTTTTTTTTTTTTTTTTTTGAATTGCTTATAGGATGACAAGCCTTGACGAGTTTGCACCAACCAAAGATTAAAACTAAAAAATTAACAATGTACACATTGAATTTTCTAAAAAATATATATAGTTTGTTGACATCATAATCTAGTAGGACTCAGTTCGTCAATAAATTCCAACTTAACTTCCATCCACACGTACATTACCTGTACACTTTTGGGTATTTATTGACCAAGGGGATGTGGACATGGCCACTTTGATACTTGACAAGTAATCGCATCCTAATGGTTTACGTGATAGTCTCAATAGAATTAGAATAATGCTCATGGACAGGGGCAATGACAGAGATGGGGATGATAGGGTGGTGTGACGATGGTGATTGGGTGGTGTATTTTTCTTTTTCAAACTGTTCAATGATATATTGACATGTGTCATATCTATTATGGAGCATGTCACTGTAACAAGATTGATAGAATTAGTTTAGTTGTACAACTAGATTTGACAACAGTGAGTTGTCAAGATTTAGACTGTTGATGTAAGAAACAATTTTTGAAGTAAATGGATGTGAGGATGTCAATTTGGATCACCAACTCAGCCGGTCCATGGCTCGGTCCAAAAAAAGCTCAAGTCATCTCGGCTCACGGCTCGAGAAAATCGAGCCAGCCTTATTTTGGGCATTGGCCCGAGCCTGAGCCGGCCCGTGTTTTAAAATGCAAGCTCGACTAAGGTTTTTTAAATATCTTTTAATGTATTGTCAAATCATAATTATATTTTCATAGGCCATCAAACAGTTCCTTCAAGAATGCACATAATTATATTGTTAAAAAAAATTTACTTTTCAAGCTTTCAAAAGGAGAAAAATTCGAGCCGGCTCGGTTCTAATCGGTTCGATAAGGCCGAAATTGAGTCTTATTTTTTGGCCGAGCAAATTGGACCAAAAAAGCTTGAACCGTTTTGTACCCGAGCCTTGCACGAGCTGTGACCTTCGGCTCGCAAGCTGGCTTTGCTCGTTTACATTCCTAAGTGGATGTGATGTCTGTAAAGTGTGAAATTGTAAAGAAAGTTGTCAAAAAAATTTGTACAAATAACATGATTGATCTCAATAATGTCACGTACTAGCCATTATAGGCTTGTGACCTTCGTACCTTGTCATAGGTTGATTAGTAGGAATTTATAAAACAGGAAATGATTTGCGTTATGTCCCATCTAATCCACCTTATAGCAATCTCATAATCCTATCGTCCCTAATAATATCCCTTCTAGCCCTATCCTCGTAATCAATACAGAGTGCACAAAATGTAACCTCCTAGTACCATTTCTATCAAAAAAAGAAATAATTTGCATGACTTAAGTACATGTACTTTGATAATCATTCCCTATAAAACTTAAATCTCAACCTGGTCAGGAAGTGTAGACTTAACCTGTAATTTCTTGTACTATTAATAGGAAAAACTATCTCAAAAGCAACAATGTTGTCTTTACAAACTCGGGGTATTGATACCAATGTCAAGAAATCATAACGAGGGTCTTAACTATGCATTCCAATCACTGTGACTAATTGAAGTAAAAAAATTCAGTAAAAGAAAAGGCTAATTTGCTTCGTTTAGAATCCTGATTACAACATCAAAATGACAAAAAGGTCAAAAAATCAAATCACAAAGAAGTCATAAGTTAAAGCAAACGTTCCAGTCTCAAAAACTTGAATAAAAAGATTATTAAATCCTCAAATGTGTTCTTAGAGATCTCCCAGAGTTCCCTCGCTACGACTTCAGCTGATAGAGAAATTAGATTTAGAGCTCAAAAGCTTGCTGAAATCATTCAATTCATGTTGTTAAGTAGTAGTCTTTGTTCCAATTGGGCAAAGAGCTCTCGGATTGTTTTGGCGAGGTAACTTCTTGACTTTTACAACCATGAATTGATGAAGACAATGCCTTGTGAGAAGCAACGCCATGGGTTCCCTATTGGGTAGCCTTTAGTTCGGCATGAAGCCTATAGTTAGTTTGATGAGTGCTCAATGCATAGTTGAGCAGAACGGTCAACTGTGTCTTTCAGTGTGCCGACTTTCATAGATTTACTGTTGTAGTAAGTGAGATGCAGAAGAAGACTTTATTTCTTCAATTGTTTGCCGCCTACATTCTTCTGCGCCGGATTTCCTTTCAAGAATATAGCTTGTAAATAATTGTATTTTGCCGCAAGTTGACTATGACATTTGGTTTGTAGAGATTTTGCTGTAACGCAAAACCAATACATTCAATTTGAGGAGGCGTTGAAGACCTTCAACCTCGTTGATCTTTTTTTTTTTTTTTAATTTTCTTACATCAAAAAGTGAACTTACAACCAATATATAATAAGTGAAAAAGCTATCAAATTTGGCTGTACAAGAGCTACATTGAACAAAGTCTAAAAGCTGAATTTCCAAAACAATAATCACATTAGCTCAATCTCTATATGCCATTTTTCCTTTTATTGTAGTATCACAACTCACAGGTGCTGATCGTGGCTCCATACAAGACACATACACTACACGTCATCAACTCTTACCTGGCTAAGAGTACTAGAAGCTTCATTTGTTTTGCTGTGCTGTACATATTCCATTCTATTATGCTGTTAGTATCTTGTGTATATATATATCTCGTTTGTAAAAATGATTCATTCAAAATAATAGAACAAAGTAGTTTCTTTTCTAACATGGTTTCAGAGCACTAGGGTTAATCTTTCATGTATTTTCCCCTTCATTGCCATGGAAGATCAATCGACAAATTCTCAAGCTATGACTCCTGCTGAATTAAATTATACTGCTCTGAAATCAAAACCCAATTCTTCTTTCCTCAATTTCACTGACCCAAATAATCCATACTGCATTGATCATGGGGATAACACCATTGTTATACTTGTTAATGATTTATTAACTTCTGATAATTATGTCACATGGTCACGAGCTATGCGTCAAGCCCTTCGAGCGAAAAACAAGCTTGGTTTTATCGACGGAAGCCTTGATAAGCCAACTAATCCTAGAGATCCTTTATTCAATGCTTGGGAAAGGTGCAAAGACATGGTTTTATCCTGGAAACAGAATTCTATCAGTCCTGTAGTAAAATCTAGTGTTGCCTTTGTGCATGATGCACAAGAGTGTGGAATGAGCTTCAACTTCGCTTCACTCAGTAAAATGGGCCTCGAATTTCCCAATTGAAAAGAAATCTAGCAAGCCTGCGACAAGAGAATGAATCTGTGAGTATTTATTTTGGGAAACTCAGAACTCTGTGGGATGAAGTTGATGTCTACGATCCCATACCAGCTTGTACATGTGGAAAATTAAATATCATTATTGAGAGATATCAAAGGGATAATATCATTCAATTTCTCATGGGTTTGAATGATAGATATGCAAATGCTAGAGACCAAATTATGCTCCTTGACCCAATTCTCCACATCAACAAGGTCTTGTCCCTTATTCAACAGCAAGAGCAGCTGCATAACATCATTTTTGCCTTCCCAAATCCTGAGACTATGGCCTTGATTACCAAAACTACCTATTCTAACTACAAACCTACTACTAAACCTCATTTGAATGGAAGAAAAGAGAGGCCATATTGTAGTCATTGAAAAATACAAGGACACACTCTTAACAATTGTTTCAAGATAGGCGAAGCACATGCTAATCTTTGCACTTACTGTAGCCAGACTGGTCATACTATTGAAAAGTGTTTTAAGATACACGGCTATCCTCTAGGTCATAAGTTGTTCAAAGGAAAGGACACCAAGCCTTGTGCTAACCAGGTCAGTTCATTAGATGATTTTAGTACGCAGGAAATTTGATAGGACAAAATGAGCTTCACTAAGGAACAATATCAGGAACTAATGTCTTTCCTTCAGAACAAGGATCTCTTCACTACTGGTCCATCTGTAAATTATGGTCATTCATCAACCTGCTTCTTCTGAACCTAAGACTTTCAAAATATTTGGTATGCCTCAATGTTTTTCCTCCTTTAGTCATAAATCTCCATCAGTCACTAATAAACCTTGGATAATTGACTCAAGTGCTATAGATCACATGATCTGCAACACTTCTCACTTTTCTTCCATGATTTCAGAAGTTTCAAATTCGGTTAAATTATCTAATGGTAATTATATTCCTGTCACCCATTTGGGTAATGTGCAAGTGACCAAAAACGTTCTCCTCACAAATGTCTTATGTGTACCAACATTCTCATTCAATTTACATTCTGTTAAACGACTCATAGAGTCTCTAACTTGCTGCTTGATTTTTTTGTCCAATTTTTGTTTCGTCCAGGACCATTCTACCTAGACCACGATTGGGATAGGTGAGATCAAGAATGGCCTCTATCATCTAGTGACAAATGTCTTTACAACAACTTTGCCTTCTCTGAATTTTTCATTTCCATTTGTTTATGCTTTGATTGCAGTTGGTAGTTATGTTTCTGACCTTTGACATTGTCGCCTTGGTCATATTTCAAATTCTAAACTAGTCTTAATTGATTATCCTTAGTAAAAGACAATTTTAGTGCTAATACAAATGTCCCTTGTTCTATTTGTCCTATTGTTAAGAAACAAAAGCTCTGTTTCCCTGTTAGCCACCATAAATCACTTGCCATATTTGACTTGATAAATTGTGATATTGGGGGCCTTGCTCAACCCCGCCTACAATGGAACCTGATACTTCTTGACAATAGTGGATGATTTTTCACGAACTACTTGGGTTTATCTTATCCAAACTAAGTCTGAGGCTAGAAGGTGTCTTGAATCCTTTTACAATCTTATTGAAACTCAATTTGCCACTAAAATCAAAGCCCTTCGAAGTGACAATGGAACTGAGTTCCAAATAACTGAATTTTTTAACAAAAATGGCATTATCCACCAAAGATCATGCATCGAGACTCCTCAACAAAATAGAATAATTGAAAGGAAGCACCAACATATTTTTAAATGTGTCTAGGTCTTTACGTTTCCAATCTGGTTTGTCTCTTCATTTTTGGAATGATTGCGTCCTTACTATTGTATACCTTATTAATAGAACCCACACACCTCTACTTAACAATAAATCACCATATGAAGTCTTATTTTTTGTCAAACCTACTTACACTCATTTTCGAATATTTGGATGCCTTTGTTATGCCACTACCATTTCCCATGGCCGCAAGAAGTTTGATCCTAGAGGTAGACAATGCATCTTTTTAGGCTATCCTTATGGAGTTAAACGTTAAAGCTTCTCGACCTTACCACCAACACTACTTTTGTCTCTAGAAATGTTATTTTTCATGAGCATGTTTTTTCATTATTTCTTCTCAACTCATTAACTCTCCTCCAGAAAACACCAGTTATTCCCTTCCACCAATCTTCACCTACCCTCTTCCTAACCTCTTTGATTATCCACAAGCCCCAACATCTCAACTTTCACCTCCAATCCCATCACCTGATAATATTGTCTCTCCCCCATTATCCCTTTCTCTTCAACCTCATTTGCACAGGTCCACAAGAACAAGGACTGTTCCCTATTACTTACGGGATTTCCATTGTCAACAGGCTATCTTAACTCCCACATCTCACTCACGGGTTCAGGTATCTCCTACTTGCTCATTTCCTTTACATCATTATTTGTCTTACAATCATTTCTCTCCTTCATTCAAGGCTTTCTCTTCTTATATTTCTGTTATTATTGAACCTGTATATGCTCAAGCAATGAAAGATCATTGCTAGTGTAATGACATGGAGGCTGAATTACATGCCTTAGAATAAAACAATACTTGGATTCTCACTGATTTATCTCTTGGAACGGTGCCCATTGACTGCAAATATGTTCACAAGGTGAAAACAAATTCAGATGGCAGTATGAAACGGTTAAAAGCCTGATTGGTGGCCAGGTTGTATTCAACAAGAAGGCATTGATTACACTAAAACTTTCTCACTAGTAGCAAAGAAGGTGACTGCCAGGTGCCTTCTTTCCATTGCAACAGTTCGAGGTTAGCATTTGTACCAATTTGATGTCAATAATGCTTTCCTCTATGGTGATTTAAAGAAGGACGTTTACATGATAAAACCGCCTGGATATACTAAGGGAGAACCTGATTAGGTCTGCAAGCTCTTGAAGAGCATATATGGTTTGAAACAAGCGTCCAAAAATGGTATGCAAAGCTTACCTCATGCTTACTGGCTTTCGATTTCTCTCAATCTAAATCCGATTATAATCTTTTCATCAAATCCTGTGACAATTCTTTTACAGCACTTTTAGTGTATGTTGATAACATACTTGTGACCAGCAATTCCTAGGACGCTATTGCTGATGTGAAAACTTTCCTGAATGATCCATTCAAAATCAAAGGCCTGGGCCCTCTTAGTTTTTTTTTTTCTTGGCATTGAAGTAGCTCGTTCTCCTCATGGTATCTACATTTGTCAATGCAAGTATGCCCTTGACATACTTGCTGATTCAGGAACTCTAGGCTCTAAACCTGTTCGTGTTCCCATAGATCAAAATCTGAAACTTTGTAAAGAAAGTGACATTGTATTGAATAATGCTTCTATTTATCGCAGGCTGATTGGAAGGCTGCTAGTCGTCCAGATATTTGTTATGCTGTTAATAATCTCATTCAATTTATGTCCAGTCCCACTTCTAATCCCTATAAGATTCTGCGATACATCAAAGCAGCTCCTGGACAAGGCATTCTCTTTTCTGCTAACTCTTCCCTTCAACTCCTAGCTTATTGTGATTCGGATTGGGCCTTTTGTCCTGATAGTAGGCAATCAATATATGGCTATTATGTTATGTTAGGGAACTCTATTACCTCTTGGAAGTCAAAAAAACAATCTGTGGTTTCTCGTTCCTCCGTTGAGGTTGAATATAGAGCCATGGCAGCAACATGCTCAGAACTCACTTGGCTCAGATTTCTCCTTAGAGATCTTCATGTTCCACACAACTTTTCTGCGATAACCAAGCAGCTCTTCATATAGCTGCCAACCCCATGTTTCGTGAACGAAAGAAACATATCGAGTTAGATTGTCATCTAATTTGAGATAAAATACTTGATGGTTCTATTTCTACTTGCATTTCTACTCATCTTCTCACCAAGGCTTTACCTTCTCCCTTCCTTAATTATCATTTACTCAAGATGGGGTAGTTAATCTCTTCTCTCCATTTCGGGATTCACTGAGGCCAGTACATAACTGTTACCTTTTTCTTTATGCTCAATTTATTTTTATCCATTAATAATAGAATATATGTACAAACAAATTTCTTTCTTAATGATACCCAAAGAATAAAACATTAAAAAAAAGAGGTGTAAAAATGAGCGTACAATAGATTGCTATCTTAGTTTAGTTCTATTTAATGAGAGAGATTGCTATCTTAGTTTAGTTTTATATAACTCAAGGATAATGTAGAATAGTATATTTACTAACGATTTTCTTGTTACTACAAGAAGTAGGCACAATTTTTTGTTGAACATACAAAGATAAACACTAATGGAAGGAAATAAGCAAATTCATCATCACCCTTGTGGAGTAGACAACGTCAATTCATTGGAAATTGAATCTGGTTTATTAGAGGATGATGACGATGTGCTCAAAACGTGTTTTCTCATTATGAAAGCTGGTTCACTAGGAATTGGAAGAACTATAGTTTCACCACTAATCATGAGAACTACATTTGACATGGTGGGGCAATCATTGGGATCATCTTCCACACACAACAGCCTCACGTTAATGCACTTATAACTTCATATTTCTCACAATATTCAAGCAATATAGGGTCCAATAAATCCAGTACTTTGTTTTCACTCCACAATCTCCATGCCTGCATAAATAGAAAATGAATTCGGTAAAAGAATTTGTTTATAAATGGAGAAATTTGGCAACTTACATAACCCAAGAGATTCATGCATTATGTGAATTGATAAAATCCCTTGTTTCTATTTCGACTTATTATCTTGAGAACAACAATTCAAAACTAAATATATCTGACTTTATCGAGTAGCCCGTCCAACGTATACTCCGAAGACATATAACCACGGATCAAGATTATTAGATGTTATTAGGTATATATGACACAATATAGTATGTCTATATCCATAAATAAGCATAACAAAATAAAAATCGTCATTGTTGATATCATTTCACTTGGTACAAAGGAGCAAAAGTCTATACAACGCTTTGGACTGGAAAGAAGAAACAAAGATCATTGGCATTAATAACCTTCATTAACCAACTAGACAGATGTGCATTCTAAAATGGTTAGTTCATTGCAAAGTATTTTCGCATAAATATGTGGCATGGCTGGAGAAATAGAGAGAGATTGAAAACAAAAGACGAAGCTAGAGTGTTCACTCTTCAAGATCATTTTCTTTCTCTAGTTCTGAGTAATCTGGTTTTCCTTTTTTCTGTTTCAGAGAGATATATGTCTTGCATTCACAATGTAACTTCATTTGTTCATAGATAAGCCAGATCAAAAAATTGAGCTCTGGGGTCATAGAACTAGCTGACCCACCAGAACAATATTATGTGTTGTATTTCTTAAATTACTGTTTTTTTTTTTTGCTTATTCCAAGAACTGAATTACTTGAACTAGACCAATGTCTGGAGTTTGTGAGTACAAGATCATAATAATCGTGATAAGAGAGGAAAAACATTGGTGTCTCATGCTATCAGTAATCTCTGTGTAATTATATGAATTAAATTGACACTTACTAGGTTCCCATAACTTTGTGGGTGCTTGTTTCTTTTGCTTTATCCTCAACAATTCTTGGTCGAGCAGAAGTCTAAAATTTTGGGGTTCATCTCTTCATCTAATAGAATGTTGCTTGTTTTCAAATCTCTATGAATGATCCTCAATCTTGAATCAGGGTGAAGATAAAGAACCCCTCTTGCAATCCCCAAGATGATGTCAAACCGCATTTTCTAGTTCAGTAACAAGCATAGTTTCTGATCTAGTAATTTTTGTGAAAAAATAAAATAAATATTAATTGAGATTGACAATTCCATTTTAAAAATTATAATTTTCATGAACTAACCAAATATAATGACATTCAGACTTTTGTTGGGAATGTATTCATAGAGTAAGATCTTTTCATTCTCTTTCATGGAGTAGCCTAAAAGACATACAAGGTTACGAAGTTGAAGCTTTGCGATCAATACAACTTCATTCTGTAACTCATTAATGCCTTGCATGGAACAACTTGACAACCTTTTCACTGCAATTTCTTGTCCTCTATGAAACATTCCCTGCGGAAGTTTGAACTAGAATTAATACATTAGGGCACGAACTTAATTGTACGAATAAAACATTATGGGGAAAACTATATTAAAACCTTGTAAACAGATACGAATCCTCCTTGCCCAAGTTTATGTACATCTGAAAAGTTCTCTGTAGAGGCTAATATACTTTCCTAACTACAGTAAGGAACATCAATACCACTCTTGTAAATATCTCCCCCCAACTCATCAGAGAAATCTTTGGTTGCGACTTTCAAGCCGTCCTTGTACCCAAATGCTACCAATGATCCCTCGACTGCTTTTGTAGTTCCAAATGTATGTGTATGACATCCCTATGTTATGAGCCAAGCAATGGCCAATAGAACCATAACAACAGCAACGAAAACCACTGTCACGCCTACTATAACCCCTTTACCTTTTTTGGTGCTCTATTTGGTGCTCAGAATTTGGACGACATAGGCAGAAAGCCAAATATAGATAGTTCTCCCATTGCTATCATTGTCCAAGAGTTTTGGAAAATTCATTAGTTCTCCATTCCAAACTAGGCATTCATGGCCATCAGAAGAATAAGATGTACAAGGGCAACTATTCAAGCAGATAGATTCACATTCTCCAGCACTCCTCGCCATCACTGTTTGAGAATTACTAGGTAACATAACTTTGGAATTCGCCAAAAACTTATTTTTTCCCACCGGACCATTCTTACAAAACATATTGTTATTTCTCATACAGCCACCAGAGTATTCCTTCATATTCAAATCCTTTTTTGAATTTTTCACAAATCCAGGCAAACAAAAATAGAACAGAGATGAATACTTATTGTAGGTACTAAATCCCCCACAATACACATACACCTCACATTGTTGCCTTGATAGAGACCCAAGTAAATTTCACTCCTTCATATTCTCCAACCATGATGTCTCCCTAAGTTGGCCGGAAACCTCCATCACCAATTTCGACATAGTAGAAGGTTTATAAAGAGAATATGTGAATTAAGAAACCATATAAAGTATGGGGTATATCTCTATCCTCTATCAAACCTTACAATATTTATTATATTGTGCTTAAACCCTATTGTCTCTCTCGATAACAATAAAATCCACTAACAATTCAATCGGTGATCAAGCAAATGAAAAGAACAATAAAAACGATAATAAACATCCACAAATCAAATCAAATTAGAGTCAAAATAATTAATTAAGAACTGAAAATATCATAACACTGGTTCATCTTATCCTAGCAATGTATAAAATTAGCCTAACATATTGAAATTACAAGAAATCATATTTAAGTGAAAAGATATAA
>CAIGRF010032961.1:37525-49905 GCA_903798235.1 Fraxinus ornus | reverse complement strand
TAATTGGCAATAAACAAGAAAAATAGGGCTATGTAACAAAATTTTCTTCCCAAACACACAACACAGGCAGAACTTCCTCTCAATACACGAAATCTCTTATCGCTAATCTCTGCTATCTGTATAAGCGCACAGGAAATCGATTCTTTGCCACATAGCATAGAAAAAGAGACCAGGATTTATGAAATACAGTGCAGTTGGCGTTCTTATTCTCTCTCATTATCTGTAAATTTTGACAATATTCAGACTTCGAAAAACAACTCATTCAAAGGCGGCGAGGTCGAGAACTAGGGTTTTTTTGGTGTGCGGAAAACTGGAAGGGTATTGGTTTAATAATTAATGTTATTCTAAAAATTCGGTGTCAGTCTGTTTTTTAATTGTTAAGATATAGTGGGACTGTTTCCAGATTTTTGGTAATTTTCTGCGTTACTAACCGTTTGAACGTGAGGATTTTTCTGGGATTTTGGAATATTTTGTTGCTATTGGGTGGTTTGCGTGTAGGGTTTGATTATCTCACAGTTTTTATTTATGGACACGAGTGTTTATTGAAGGATTGCGTTGTCTTGGGAAGTTTTATGCATGGAGTAGGGTAATTTACGACTGTTTATTGAATGTTTTAGACACTGAGACACAAGACTCTTCTTGGTGCGTTTTATCTTGATCAGCGAGGTCGTGAGGATCCCTTGTTGATATTGTTTCCCGGAATTGAAAACTGCAGAAGATTGGATTCTGAATAAATTAAGCAGTTATTTTTTCAATAGACTAGACCGTATATGTAAATTGTACAAAGAGAGAAAAAGAAACAAAACACCAGTTCCCTGCATATATAGAATAATTCACATTCCTTTATTCATAAGCCGACTTTTTTGGAGGAATTTATTGGGGGTTCAGGTTCTATGGATTCGGTTAGTGCAACACTAGCCGCTGAGTTTTAAAACAGTGCAGTAAGGGCTTTGACCTAAAGGATAAACGATTTAGTGCATAGGAAATTTCGGATTAGGATAAAATTTTGGATAACTTTTTTAGAAAAGGCATTCAATTTTGTCTGGGAGGGGAGACGTGTTGGTTATCAATTCACACAGTGCTGTGGATACACGGTGATTACATAGACGAAGACAAGTAGATTATCTTTCCCATTATTCTTTGTATTCTATGATGTTTGGCATCAGTTATGGAAAGAAGTGAACCCACATTAGTACCAGAATGGCTGAAAAACTGTGGAAGTCTGGCTGGTGGTGGCTCTGCATCACATTCAGGTAAACATTATCATCTTTTTGAAATAAACATCTTATATTGGATATATCCTAGTTTGTAGGGTTGAACTATTTTTAATGTGGTTTTGTTGTTTTAGATGATCATACTGCATCAAAACTAGCAAGAGACAAGTCATTTGTGGCAAGCAATGGTCATGATTTAGGGGGTACGGACAGAACTACATCTTTCCATTGGAGATCCAGTAGTAATGGTTCTGGTCACTTGAGGTCCTATGGTAGTTTTGCTAGGAATCACCGCGATAGGGAATGGGAGGACACATATGGTTCTCGTGATAAAGAAAAGTCTGTTTTGGGGGACCGTCGACACAAGTACATTTCAGATCCATTGGGGGGCAACATTTTGTCTAGTAAATTTGAGCAGGACAGTTTGAGGCGCTCACAGTCGATTTCTGGGAAACATGGGGATTCATGGCCTAAGAAAGTTGCAACTGATTTGAGCAACACCAGTGGAAACAACAGCAATGGTCTACTTACTAAGGGTAGTCCTATTGGCAGTGTCAACAAAGCCTCTTTTGAGAGAGATTTTCCATCCTTGGGAGTGGAAGAACGACCGGCCACTCCAGAGGCTGGAAGGATTCCTTCTCCCAGCTTGAGTACTGCTATTCAGAACTTACCCGTTGGTACTTCAGCCATGATAGGTGGCAAAAAATGGACGTCTGCTTTGGCAGAAGTGCCCGTTTTAACTGGAAGACTAGCTAATCCTTCAAGTTCTGCCCCTATGGCTTTGGGCACAACCACTGGTCTTAATATGGCTGCAACTGTGGCTCAGGGTCCTGCTCGTGCTCAGACTATGCCTCAGGTAGGTTCAGTTTTTCCTTATTTTGGGAGATAGTTTTGAAAGTTGTTGTGCTAACGGTTGTATTTTGTTTTCTTGTAGTTGTCTGCTGGAACTCAGAGACTTGAAGAACTAGCGATAAAACAATCTAGGCAATTGATTCCTGTAACACCGTCCATGCTGAAACCCTTGGTAAGAGTGAAATACCTTCCTTTGCTTTGAAATTCAATATGCATCCTTTGTATATGAATTTGTATTCTATTTATTCATTTGGTAAAATATAGCATCGGATAGGTTTCCCAATTTTTATATTCTGCTTTAATAATTCTTGAATTGCATTTTCCTTGTCGGGGACTGTTTAGGATTGTTAATATTAGATGCTGGTTGAAAGATTCGAGTAGTTTTAGATAGAGGTTTGAGGCTGGTACATGGTTACCAAGTGTGAAAATTTGTTTGTAGAGATTGATTATGATAAATCACATCGGTGTATTTAGTGATTTAAACGTGAGAGAATACTAACAATTGGTCCGTGAGAGACTTGAAATAACTATTAAATCATGTTGTGTATGTAGCTCATATAGAGTGAAACGCATGTTTACTGGAAGAAATAGGTCGATGCCGTACAGGGGTATTTTTGGACTTTTCCTAAAATCTTGTACGAACTCTAAAGTCTTGTATGTGCTAGGGTTAGGGTTATATAGATGATGTAACCTTATTATTCATACCGAATAAAATCATCTCCGCTTATCTCTCTGTGGATGTATGCACATTACTGAACCACGTTAAATCTTTGTGTTGATTTCTGCATTTTCACTTCTCTATTATTGCGTATAAATTCCAACAAATCAGGACGGTTTAGTCTTGGAAACTCTAATTGATTTGCTTCAGGATAGATGTAAAATACATTATACAGAGATAGGCATCTGTCTAGGCACTAGTGAAAATGTGGTTGTTGTGGTCTCTCCTACATTTTTCTTCATCGGAGTTGATATTTTTAAATGGTTATAAATTTCGTGACATAAATATGAGAAATAGGGTGAATCAAATATCTGTGTGTAGTTCTTCAGCTGAGATAAACGGAGAGCTGCTGGACCTATGTTATCTTCCGAAGAAAATAATTATTTTATTTTATGATGTTAGAAAGAGCAGTTATCGTCAATCAATAAACCATCCCAGCCAAAATTGACACTGCTACCTTCACAACTTTCTCCTTCACGTTTGTAGTGGTTCATCCAACTTTTGCATAAGTTAACCATATTAGTATATTACAATCACCTGTTCTTGAAATCGTTCTCTACTCAATATTGATATTCCTTAATTGCAGGAACATTTTTACCATCTCAAGAAAGGCATAAACAAAGAGGAATCTATCCCTATTAATCTTTTTCTTCTTATCCAGCACTTTCTAGTTTCTAGAGAGAAAGGACCTGCTAGATAGAGAAACAGAAAATAGGGTTATTGTGTCAAAATGTGGTGTGCCAGGGTTTTTTTTGCATTCACTATCTTCACCGTTTTCATTTTTTGTGTCGAGGTTTTATGGGTTTTTTTGCTGTTTTGATTGGTGAAAGTCAGCCAGCGGAAATAGTATTTTGATGAGGATGATATGGTAAAACGAGTGATTTTTAAAATTAGGAATAAATTTTGGACTGCAGGACTAATGTCTAGAATTTGAAAATTATTATCTTCATACTCGTAAGGCAGATTTTTCTTATTTTTATTTTTTGTAGAAGGTTGTCTTTTGTCTTGTCTCTATCTCTCTACCTTACTCTCTCTCCGTATTTATTATTTGTTTGAGGAATATACTCGCCTTAATTATTTCTCTTCTTTTATTCCCCTTCATTTTAAAACTTAGCCTTTTAAACAATGATCTTGCTTTAAATATAGATTTCTGCTGATGACCACTTTCATTGGTTTTGATTACCAAAACGCTTATAATTCACATACAGAGGAAAAGTAATTTATGATTTCCTTTACTTTTAGGATTGTTATTCATGATTGATTGATTTCTCATTTTTAATATGTGGCATTTGATATCATGTCAGTGGAGTCACTTTCAGCAAACTGAAGGTCCAAATGATTAGCGAATTTTTGTCGAGATGTTAATTAGATTAACTTCTAATGAAGGTCAAATGCATTTTTTTTTGCAGCAACCATGTAAAGGTTTTTATTCTGTGTTACGTCATTTCTCAATCGCATTAGTTTTGGGTTGAAAATGATTGAACTGGAAGAATCATAAGATGTACCATCCCATCAACAAAGATGTCTTCATTGGTTCTCTGGAGAGTCGCACTTTCCATTTTCCAAAAGAAAGAGAGAAGTTCTGAAATTCGGTAAAATAAGTGTGACCCTTTATTTCTTTTCATATCTCAGTTCTCCCCCCACCTACCTGATTTTAAATCGCTGAGAAAAGTGGAGCCAGTGGCCCAATGATGAGAGGGAGAAAAGATCAATAGATTGGTGACAATAGCAAAAAGAAATCTTTATTGGTTCTACATCCTATCTTTTATTAAGAGACTGATCTTTTTCTTAAATGATTAGAAAAATATAAGGCCCTGGATCTCGTGAGTGAATAATGTAGATTGATACGAAATCTGTTTCAAAACCAAATGCACCACCTTTGGGTGCATACCAACTGTATTGATCGATTCTTCTAATAAATAAATCTGATTGTAACTTTGAATATTGAATTCAACGGGATGAAATAGGATAGGGTACTCTTTTAAGTCTTTTGGGGGTGGGATAGGTTGGACTTTTGACGACAGCAAAGGAGAATTTTAGAGTGAAGAGGAAGCCATTGGGACAATAGGGAGCAACTAGCTTGGTGACAGCTTATGAGTAGTTGTGTCGTAAATGTTAATTTTCCTTAAAACTCTTTGGCGTCGAAGGCAGAAAATGATGATTATTTAGTTAAATACAAACCATGATTCAATGCATGCATATATATAATACCTTGAAATGGAATGTTTATTAACGTTTATGGAACTTCATCTCAACTTAGCACAATCCAACATTTTGGATAGCCGAATCTTTAATTTTAAACTTGCAACTGTCTCTATCACACTTTAATGACGTCAGTTCAATTCTACTTTTAAGAACTCTAATGTTCATATATCTTTTTTTTTAAATGTTAATTTCTAAAAGTTACATCTCTTCAAAGTACCTATTGAATATCCAGGCCTTGGAGTGTTGTTTTATCTTCTTTTTCAGGAAAAAAATTATTAATTGCTATCAGAAATTAATTTTTTGACCCGTTGAAATGACTTGTAGAAAGCTATATGTTTTGAGAAATCCACGAGGTTAGACATGAGAAAGCTCATGCTTTATGTGCTTTTGAGGTCATTTGGCATAATATGAACGTACAACTTTGTATCTTGTGCTATTTAGTTTTTGATAAATGTAAAGATATGATTAATCATATCAAACTTTTCCCTCAGGTCTTGACTTCTTCTGATAAACAAAAAACTAAGGGGGGTCAGCTACAGCTTCCGGTTTCACCTTCACTTTCTGCTAGTCACTCTCCTCATGGTGGGCTGGTAAAGTCTGATGTTTCAAAGACAAGTAATGTTGGAAAGCTCCATGTTCTCAAGCCAGTGCGAGAGAAGAATGCTGTCTCTTCTGCTGCAAAGGATAACCTGAGCCCAACGAGCTGTAGCAAATTAGAAAATTCCTCCTTTTCTATGGCTCCATCAGCTTCTGCAGCTTCTCCCCGTATAGTCCCGTCAAACAACTCAATCATTCCTAGTGCTGAGCACAAGCCTGTATTGACTGGGCTAGAGAAGAGACCCACTCCTCAAGCTCAAAGTCGAAATGATTTTTTCAAACTTATGAGGAAGAAATCCAAGGCAAATTCCTCTTCCATTCCTGATCAATCTATGGCAAACTCGCTGTCTGTTTCAGATCATGGTACTTTTGTGTCACCACCTGCTACAGATAAGTTTGGTGAATTAGAGGTCACTGCTTTAGGTACTCTTAATGCTTCTGATGCGCCATTGTGTGTAAGCCCTAGGGGGGGCCATTTGTCTGACAAGAATGGTGACCTCACTTGCAATGGTGATGCTTGTGAAGGGCAGAAATATGTCAGTAATGGAAAGAAACATCAAAGTTCGGATCCTATAATTTCAGAGGAGGAGGCTGCCTTTTTGCGCTCCATGGGCTGGGAGGAGAATGCTGATGAGGGTGGTCTTACTGAAGAAGAAATCGGTGCTTTCTACAGGGATGTAACTAAGGTGAGAGATTCTGCATAATTGTTTCTCGTTAATAAATTTATTTGCATCCCCATGCTTCTCGTTGCAAAATTAAATGTTTCTTGCGCTATTGTGCAGCACATCAATTCGAAGCCATCACTGGAAATACTGCTAAAAGTACAGCCCAAGTTTTTGTTGCCTTTAGACTCGCAAATTGGGAGCATTGGCGGCATTTCTTCTGGATTGAGCTCATCCGAAACTAAGCTGGGATCTTGATTTTCTGACTGGGTTAGCCTGGCATGGAGTGTTTTTCCATTATATTGTTACCAAGTTACTTCAATTGACACCGAGTTCTGTTAGCTTAGTAGGGCGTTGAAAGAAGGGGGAAGGTTGGTTTTATATTTTTACTGTTGAATGAAAGAGGGAATAAGAATTAAGTAGCGATGATCCAGTCCCGATTGTCTTCTGATTACTGTTGCCTGCTGAACAGGGTTCTGAAGTTCAAAAGTTTGAGCATCATTCTGCTCAAAGACGTTGCTTATATGCTAAATGTCTGGGTTTTTGAATAGGGGGACATCTGTCAAACAACCAATTATGGTATTTTAAAGTCTAGGAAAGAGAGAATTAAGAATTTATTATCTTTTGCTTTTGTTCACCCATTTTTACTCGGAGGTTTTGAATATTGAGGCAGAATCGTCCATAATTTGAGTTTTCAAATTGCTTCGAGGGATATGTGGAGATTAGTTCCATGTGATAGTTTACGGCTATTGACCACACCTTGGTTATAAGTAGATAGGGGCTAGCTACAGAGTCGAACTAAAGGCCGTCTCTTGATGTAGGCAAGTTTGTAAATTAATTTTAGCTTGGTGGGACTTCTCTTGAGTGATTGTAGATATTAGCTTCATTCTTACTCACTTGGTCCATTCATATTGCTCTCTCGAGGTGGTTGGCTGCCTATCCTAAATCTTCCCGTTTCCAAGAAGATCCCCAGCTCGATTGGATTTAGTATCATGGTGATTTTGTTTCCGTTCCCTGGGAAAATGTGTAGGGAAATTTTTCTTTGGCTTTAGAATTTGGGAGTTGTAGCTCTCATAAATAGTGGAGAAACTTTGTACCTACCCTACAATACGACTTTCTTGAATGGTATTGGATATAGAATCAATTTTTAGTACACTTTTTTCGGTCTACGGTATTGGACAATATTGTAGTGAAGTAAACTTTAGTTTCTTTATCTTCTTCAATCCATTTTAGTGAGCATGTCATTAAGGTATCTTTGATGAGTTAAAACTGAACGAGAATATAGGACGAGTTTGTCTCTAATTATTTCTAGCCCAAATATCAAACATGATATCAAGGCACTCTAGGAGGCTAAAATTTTGATAAATAACTATATGTAACTTTAGAAACAACACTAAGTTTTTGGATGATATCATTTAGGATTGAGCATAGTACCAAAGTAAGCAATTAAGCAAAAGACTTGAAACTTTCATTGCCTCTCGTTCATGAAATTTGAAAAAATAAGCTCACATGTGAGAGGGTTTGTTTTTTCAATTTATAAAGAATTGTGTTTCATCGTTGACAACTTAAATAATGTGATGGTAAAACATCAATATATGGGACATAAAATTATTTTTATAAAACTTTCCTATTCGGATTGTAGATTTACATGGTTCTTGTTTGGTTCAGCTAATCCCCTGTTTGGTATACATTAAAATTTTCTTTATCTAAACCAAACATCAACGTGGTTTATTTGGCGTTAAAAGAAAATTGTCCATTATTGCTAGCTAGGGTTTGGACCATAATTGATTCCAATTGTATCGTTAGGGACCATTGCATTCAAATTCTGTATGGGAACGGCTGTCCTATTACGACCTTAGCTAGACGTAAAAGGTTGAATGACCTCGTACCCTTCATTTAATTCACACTTTCTAGAAATAAAAAGAAACGGAGTGCCCTTAATCAATTAATTAAATAATTAATTTATTATATAATTTTTCTTTTGATAATTTATAACTAAAAAGTATATATGAAAGAAATAGATTTTTTTTTTCTGATTAAATATAATTTCCAGTTCTGATTTTTTATCGAAAATCTAAGTAATTAAAAACAATATAATTAACATACTTTTTAAATATTAAAATCCTCGAGTTTTACAACAGTATAGTCAAATCCTCACATGGAACTTTCAGATAAGAAATAAAAGTATGTATCGAATTCCCAAAGATCAAAATAAATTTGTGTAACAAATACAATCACAATCATCTACAATTACTAATCTTCCAATCTGTCAATAAAAATACTTCAAAACTCAAATCCAGATTCTATCATGGGTAACGCCTGTAATTTTGGACAGAACGAGAAGACATATATGGTATAATCGTATTCATAACATACGACTTTTTCCCTAGTCTGGCTCAGGAAAAATTATGGGATTATCGAGATATTCCCGATATTATGTTGTAGTACTAGGCCTGCCTGCCTGCACTTTTCCCCCGTCTTCAGAAGAATGAGTTTTTTGGGTTTCTTCATTCAGCAACCCTAAACTTAGGATCTGATGCAACTGCACTACTAATATTATTATTTCCTTCACCTTTGGAAAGTATTTCTTCATCTACTTTATGGCCAGGAAAAAGCTGGTTAAAAGGAATTTTTCCATTCAAAGAATAGCCCAAATTTTCTACTGAATGTGAAGAGCTAGCGCCATCATTGTTTGCGCGATCAAGAACAACTCCCTTTGAAGAATAAAGATTAGGGTTTATGTTTCTTAGGTTTGGAACATATGGAAAAGGTGGATATATCATGTGAGGGATGTTGTAATATGGGAAATTTGTTTGGTTTAAGGTTGTTATTTCATTACACATGTAGGAGGCTGCTGTTGATGCCATTGCTGCTGCACCTACTGGAAGTGGATGATTGTGTGTTCCTTCATATGTTGTGATCAGTATTGACTTGTCCTCCAAACACCTTTGCACCTAATACATTACATATTATCAGTTTCGTCTCGGTTTTTATTTTTCTGATCGACCTGGCCAATTCGATCGTGTACAGTTGTAAATGAGTACCTGCTTTCTGACTGGGCAACCAGTTGCTACCGTGCAACGATAGTAGGCTCGAGGGCAAGGATTTGCTTTAGCAATCTTTTGTCCATATTTTCGCCATTGGCATCCATCATCCATCTGATTAAAAATGTACACATATCTTGAAAAAAAGGTATCAAATATAGTATTCTCCTATGAAATTAACTAGAAAATGAACTTAAACTCACAGTGGCAGCTTCACATCTGGCCCTGACAGAAATTCTAGCTCTTTTATTTGGTGGAGAAGTAATTCCAGGCCTTTTATAATTACTTCCTTGGACCTTACCTTGAACTGGTGCAGATCCTGCTGTACCTTCTATATTCTCCTTCATCGTGTTGTCTTCTTCTAGTTTCTTCGAACTGGTTCGTAGTGTCAAAGATAACCCTAATTCATCACTTTCTTGTGTACCAGCTTCTTCTGATGCTGATGACAGTACCCTTTGATTCTTGATATGATCAAACATCTTTGTACTTTCTTTTGGCCCTTGACTCGGATCACGATCGTCGCCTTTGAGCATAGAGAATTTTTTTTTCGAATCCTAAATCGAATCAGCAGTACAAGTGATTTATAGACAAAAGAGATCAAAATTTTAATTAATTAATTTACCTTGTTTTGTTGGATGATAGCAAATCTTGTTTGAAGATCATAATATTCTTTTATAATTTGTTCTACAGCTTTGCTTAATATCTTGTTCTCCTCCTTCAAACGATTCATCTGCATCTGTAGGATTGATATCTGATAGAATTTTACAGATAAAAGTAAAAAGTAGCACATGTAAATTTGATTTTGTATTGCATATATAAACTGAAAAAATTAATTAAAATCAACCTTTTTTTACAAAATTCTAATAAAATTGTACCTCTTCGGTAATCTTAAAGTTTTCGGGCCGGAAATTTCCCCTTCGAGCTTCTACTTCTTCGACTTGATAGTTCTTGGATTGCAGGTTTTCGTCAAGTTGGAGGGACAGATCAATTTCCATTTTATTGCTTTCTTCTTTGCTCGCCATAGAAATTAAATTACAACACTCACACACGCTTCTCCCTCTTAGTGTTGGCACCGAAGTCAATTCCTTCGTTTCAATGAAGTATATAAATTGGACATACAAAGAAGCATCTAAGTTTTTGACTTTAGTTAAGCCTCCAAGCTAACAAGAATAATGCGAAAATAGCATTGAATCTCTTTATATTTTGGTAATTGGTGAAATGAACTGTCCCTTTGACGTTGTGTAATTCTTAGCGTACATTTTTTTTTTTTATAATCGTGGATGTCCAGACCAGTTTGAGCGCACTTCGACTAATTCCATGAGGCCCTAAAGTTTGCTATCGGGGTACTCACCTCAGTGACCCTGAGGAGACTCGAACTGGTGATCATTGAGGAACAAACCCAAGATCTGACCAATTGAGTAACCCCACAGAATTAATTCTTAGTGTACATTTTGTTATCGAAATATACATAACATTTATATCGAATAGACGATACAAGTAAAATAAAAAAATTGTGTTGCGGCCTTGTTTGGATGATTTCGTTAAAAAATATATTTTTTTCATAAAAGTTGATGAAATGTGTATCGAAAATTTGTGAGTCCCATAAAATGTGTGGTTAAGATTAGTTATTAATTTAAATTTAAATTTTTATCAAAATTTTTAACTAACCAAATAAGGGCGTAATATCAAAAAAAATAAAAAAATAAAAAAATACGACAAATAAGACAAAAATATGATTTTATATAAACTCAAAAATAACAAAGTTGACTATCGTAATGCCAAACTAAAAATTTTAACTATTAAAAATAATATTAAATCTGACATAATATTATTTTATTTACTTTTCCACCACCTATCTTGTCAACTTTTATTATTTGAAATTGTACTAATTAATTAATTAATTAATTAATTTTGTGTTCATTCATTTCTTCACGCTAGAGTTTATAGTTTATTAAAGGGTTTCTTGGAAGCTGGCGTTGAAAATCAATACACTGAGGTTGAAGATTGTTAGGATGTGTGTGTGTGCCGTGTGCACGTGTGCAAGAATGCGTGAAGTTTTTCTTTTTATGTATAGTTTTTTCTTAGAAAAAAAAAAAATTGGAGTCGACTTGTATGTCTTTTTCGATTTTTATTTTATTTTAAATATTTTTAATTTCTCTCTCGACTTTCATATACTCATAATATTTATATTATTTGGAATACTTTATATAACGTTATTCAAAGACTTAAGCTTTTAAATTTTATTGGTGAGATCCATCATCCATGGATGATTTTTTTTATAGGAGAAATATGAGCAGTTTTGACTTGATTAAGAGCAAACGTCGCCGCATCAAATTCTTTTTATTATATAAAATATCAAATATATGTGGTCCTGGAAGTTGTTGGGATCATTCCTTTCGCTTTCATCACATGTAATTTGATAATAGTTATATTTTAATAATAATAATAATAAATTGCATATAAGAATAAAAGTTTGTCTCCCTCCTTGACGAAATAGTAATTCTATTATCTCTACAACTAAAAATTACACAATACACATTATGTGACACGTACGTGAATGAGAGGCAAGGGCGGACCTACTTGAGGACCAATGGGGGCCGTCGCCCCCACTCAATTTTCAGATTTCCCGATTTTTCTTCAGATTTTCAGAATTTTTTAGTTTTTTTGTCCAGGATTTTTAGGTTTTTAGATGAGAAATTATAAAAAATCAGGGGTTTAAAGTTTACTTTTTAAAAATTAGTTGCAAAGTTTGTTTATTCAAAAATCAGGTAATATATTAAAACATAACCCTAATCCCAAACAAAACCTAAATCATTTCTATTCTATTCCTCCATTCTCGTCTCCCTTTCTACCCTCTCCCTCTCCCCTCCTCCCACCCTCTCCCCTCCTGCCATCTCCCCTCCCCTCCCCTCGCTGCTGTCCCAACAGCAGCGAATCGTCGCTGCTGGGGTTCCCAGCAGCGATTTTGCTGTCTTTCAGTCTTAATTTTTTTTTCTTCTTCTGTGTTCTCTAGTGGTGCGGTGGTGGTGCTGTGGGTGTGTGTTGTGGAGGTGGCAGCGACGGATCTGTTGATGGTTAGATTGTTGTC
>CAIGRF010032961.1:10138-35830 GCA_903798235.1 Fraxinus ornus | reverse complement strand
ACCAACAAATGTGACTCAAAATTAATCTGTGACCAACTAATTTTAAAATCTGAGACCTCAAAATAATCTGTGACGTACAAATTTTTTGATAAGTGATCTCAAAATAATCTGTGACCAAAAAATTTGACGATATGTGACCAATAAATAAATTCGTGACTTATAATTATGAATATGTGACCATTAATCACAAAAATGTGACTTTATTATCTTTATTTAATAAAGAAAAAAATCTGATTTTTGAATTTTTAAACTATAAATTTGATTTTTGAATTTAGAAACTTAAACACCTTATTTTTGATTTTTTTTCCCTTTTTAGATTTGTTTTCCAAGATTTTTTGGTTTCGCCGTCACTGAACTTCCTTTCTGGGTCCGCCCCTGATGGGAGGGATCTAATATTGACGAGACATTAGTGGTGCCAGTTGAATTGGGCCATATCAGATCATGGCAAACTTCTCATGGATTTGAGCCAAGCTTTGATTGTATTATGTGTCGGATAACACATTATTAAAGGTGCATGTGCATCTTGACCCACGTGCCTTGCCTCCTTCTATACTTATGCAAGTCAATTGAGGTAAATAAGTCTAATTCCTTTTCACTTATCCCAACAATGGCCTTTGCCTCTAATGAGGTATCATGGTGCAGGTTGTGTATAGGTAGATGGATAGGTGGCTGGAAATTGTTGATGGCTCGATCCTACCGAATTTTGAAGTCAAAGTAGTAACCAGTTAGTGTAAAAATTGTCACTGATTTAGATATGCGAAATTCTTCATTTACGATATGAAGTTAGCCAGACTATAGTTTCTTTATTTTCCTCCAACTTGACTTCTCCCACCTCCCTCAAATCCCAATGAAAGGAAAAAAAAATTGTTATCGACTCTTTTCATGTCTTCAAATATGACCGATAAGAGTTTGTTCTTTGCAACCGTGCTCTTTGTGAAGGTATCGCTTTCGCATTAGCACTTCTTCTACTTTAAGAACAAGTTTTAAATTTTGTTTACGTGCGGCTCTATGTACTATACACTAACATGCTTGCTTCTCCAAAAACCATGATTTCCATTTTCTGCGTTTTGATGGTCACAATAAACTCTGTTATATCACTAGATGGAGAGAGAAACAATTCATTAGCTTCATAATATATTTGTTGACTCAAAACCATTTTCAAGTAAAGAGAAATTACGTTTGAAATTGATCACGTAAAACTTGTAAGTAGCGATGACAACGAACCCGTGCGAATAGGCAGTTCGTGAGCTTGAGTAGAGTGGCTTGGGTTGGGGTTGATTTGACCCCAAGCTCAAGACCGAGCTTGAGCTCAGCGTCGAGAGCTGAGTTAGCACACGAATTTCATCAAGTCAGACCAAGTGCTTTAATTTTAAAGGAAAGATTATGATAAAATTTGTTTTCAAAAAATAAACATTGAAAAAGTACATATATTTTCAATCGATTTTCAAAACACATTTAATTTTTTTTATCATGAATATATAAACAAAATAAAGTCGAGTTTGAAACATAAAACAAATTAATTAACGGCTCACAACCCATTGAGCTCGACCCATTAGGCCATTACGAGCCAGCTCATGTGCCAGGCTCGATCCCCCTTTTTTTTAGCTCAATGGACTGCTCAACCTATTGCCATGCTAGTAATTTAGAAATTGGAAGAAATTCTAATCAGGTTTGTAGGTCAATACTATTGTACCCAGCGGAATCATCCTCGTATGATGTGATAGATGGTGTGAAGTGAATTGATAAGACCAATTAAATTCGTAGGTATGAGATCCAGTTGATTTTTTATTTTTTTATTATTTTTTATTGACATGGGGATGATCCAGATCCACAATGGGTACTGATGCTACAAAAAATCGCACATGTTGAAGCCCGAGACGACTAAGAAAGAGCACGAACAAGATCTTCCGGTACCTGAAACAAAGGCGTCGAGGTGGGTTCTCGTCGTCCCTCCGATACTTAAGTCAGAGAGAGAATGTGTACTAAAGATACATGTAAAAGCTTACCTCAATAATGGATGAGAGTGATGTACTTATAAAGATATATGGTAGTCTCCTAGTAGGACTGCAACGGTGGATGCACTTGTGAGTCCTAGAGCAATTAGGAGATGTGATTCTAGATGATTTGGTACTACGGGGGCGTTTGGATGGAGATAGGACTCNCTTCCTTTACTAGGTATGGATGATCTCAGGGATGAGGGGGAGTAACGAAGGACCAATCGAGCCTCAGCAAGCTGGTCGGCCAAAGAGGGTCGTTCCCGAGGACTCTTACCCGAGGAGTGTGTTATGTTGGGATGAAAGAGGTCATTTCTCCTCGAGCTCGGTCAGGTTTGGGTATCATCACTGGCCCCCGTGCATTGATGCTAGGGCACGGCTTTTGGGGTTCTGGGATCGATGCAACTAGAAGAGCGCTTGATTCTCGAGGACACACATGACTTCGTGTCAGGTTCGGATTGAGCATACTTGAGAACAGGATGCTCAGTCTTATGAATGGGTCGACCACTCTTAAATGAGGAGACAGCAAAGCACGTGGCGTTATGACGCGTGGCATAGATATTCGAGCCAAATGATTACCTGTGATGGATGATCGCCACGTGGCATGCCATGGAAGGATAGGATTGAGAGACCTTTGGCTTTCCCTGGGTCTTATAAATACTTCCCTACCCCACTCCATTTGGCGCTTTCCAAATCCTCAAAGACTCCTCGGACGTTCTCGGGTTTAGGATTAAGGTAAGAGCTCGTGCCTCTCATTTAGTTTATTTCAAGTTTTTATTTATAGAAGATGTCTGGTAGTGGTAGTGGTAGTTCCTCGGCATCGGGTTCATCGCCTGAGGAGGATCACCCCCTCATTCCTTATGCTATTCCGATTGACAGTCACCCCGCCTTTTTGTACCCCGAGTTTAGCAGTAGGTATAAGGAGCACGAGGTGATAGGTATAGCCCGTGAATTTGGGTTGATGCCCTTGTGTGATGTTCGTCTTCCTGGACCTGAGGATGACGTTATGAGTGCTCGGGATGGGGAGGTAGTCGTCTATAGAGAGTCACTTAGAGGGGGATTCAGGTGGCCCCTTCACCCCTTTTTCCTCAAGTTCCTGACCGAGCACGACATGTGTCCTGGGCAACTGGTTCCCAATGGGTGGAGGATGCTTGTCTATTTTTTCATAGCTTGTAGGTATTTATCGATTGTCCCGAGGTTAGACCTGCTCAGGATGTTATTCGAGCTGAAGTCACTCCCAGGCTTCAACTGTTTCGTATAATTTTCTTCCCGAGGAGAGTTTAGAGTCCCTAAAATGCCGAGCTCCCTCAAAGGATGGAAGTCTAAATACTTTTTTATTCAACCCCCCGAACCCGACCACCCTTTTAGTCCGAGGTGGACTGTCCCGAGCACAGAACGTTTCAACGAGGATCAGGCTTATTTCGAAGTGTTAGAGAGAGATAGACAGTGCTTGGCCGAGCTCGAGCCATTATCGTATGTCATGGATGATCTCCTCGGGGACGATGTTCTCGACCTAGCCAATGTCAAGGGCATTCAGGGTAGGAGCGTGCACTCTTCACCTTGGTTTTTTATAGCTCGTTTTGGAGGGTCCTCATTCTAATGACTTGTATTTTGCTTCCACAGCTATCGAAATGGGGTTTGATCCTGCTGATTTGACTCGAGCAGTGAATAAAAGGCCGAAAACTCCAGCTGCTAAGCATGTTGGCAAGAAAAATAAAAAGAGGCCTCGGGAAATGTTTACCGAGCAACCAAGAGGGGGTCCAAGCGAGACATCCAGAGTCGCCGTGGACAAACCCGAGCTCCAACAGTCTCAAAATCCTCGATCTTCCACGACTGGAGGAACCCCAGTGGTCGTCGACCTTGAGGATGACATCCCGATCAGACCGTCTGCCAAAGGGGTCGAGCAATGTGTACTCGTTCCCGAACTCCTCGAGAAATACCGGGAAGATGAGACCAGCGTGGCCGAAGGCTTCAAGGCGGTGAGGCCTTGACATTAAAGGTAACGTTCGTTCATTCTCGTCCTTAAAATCCCGAGCCCGAGCACTAATTCTACATTTCGTTTAACGCAGGCGTTGACCGTGGCTCGGGCGATGTCTATGAGGATGGAAGGAGAGGACCGAAGAGTAGCTTTGCTCGAGTAAGAACTTGATCGTCACGTACAGAATATTGTCGAGCTTGAGGCAAAGGTTGCTCATTCCTCGAAGGAGAATTCAGATCTCGAGGCCATGCTCCGCCAAGCTCGGGAGGAGACTGAGGCTGTGAAGGTCATGGCTGAGGAATCTAAGCTCGAGCTAGATCGTAGGACGAAAGAGCTCGAGGCCAAACTCGAGGGTATCCGGTCCGAGGCTATCGACGACTTCAAGAGGTCGGATGAGCTCGAGGAGATAAAAGGTGAATACGCCGTCGGCTCGTATAACTATGCGTTCAAGCAAGCCCGATCATTCCTTCGCTCTAAGTTTCCTGAGATCCCTGCTGCTGATTTGACGTCGGCACCGGAAGTATTTGAAGGGCTCGAGCTATCGTCGTCGGAAGGCACAACGGTTGAGGATGGAGATGATGCCGATGATGAGGTCGATGATGTCTGCGCCCCGGGGACTGACAATCAAGAATAGGCTTTTCCAAAGTTTTTGAACATTTTGACAATGTATTTTTCCCGACCATGGGTCCTGAACTTGTATAAATTTTGTATTGCTGGTCATGAACAATGCTTTGTCATTCCGTTCGTCTTTTGCCCGTCGAACTATGTAACCTTGAGCGTTACTGTTAATAATTTCTTTCGTAGCACTTTTCTTTTCTATCAGTTTTATTTATTCTTGAGCACTCTGCTTCTCGAGCATTTTGATTGATACCTGAATACTTGACTTCTCGAGCATCTTTAATCGACAATGTGTCAAACTTGAGGATAGTTGATGCATACATCTCGACCATCGTTATTTTAATTAATAGTGTTTAGCTCGAGGAGATTAGTTTGATAAAACTCGACCACTTTTATTTTAATCAACAAGTGCTTAGCTCGAGGAGAGTGGTTGGATAAACCTCGACCACTTTTGTTTTCCCGAGGTGCATACCCGAGGATAAAAAAGTTAATCCCATGATATATCAATTCACAGCTCGAGATGATTGCTCGAGGAGAATGGTTGGATAAAACTCGACCACTTTTGTTTTCCCGAGGTGTATACCCGAGGATAAAAAAGTTAATCCCATGATATATCAATTCACAGCTCGAGATGATTGCTCGAGGAGAATGGTTGGATAAAACTCGACCACTTTTGTTTTCCCGAGGTGTATACCCGAGGATAAAAAAGTTAATCCCATGATATATCAATTCACAGCTCGAGATGATTGCTCGAGGAGAATGGTTGGATAAAACTCGACCACTTTTGTTTTCCCGAGGTGTATACCCGAGGATAAAAAAGTTAATCCCATGATATATCAATTCACAGCTCGAGATGACTGCTCGAGGAGCTTGCACTAAGGTGAGGTTCTTGCTCTAAGGTAAAGTTTTGAGGTGCTTGCACGGGGCAAGACTTGGAGGTGGTTGCACGGGGTGATCGTTTGATTTCCCGCAAATGAACGGGATCGTGAACAAGTAATATAGTAGTGTGTAGAGTGTCAAACACACGAGTACTACGTATTTGATCGAGTTAAAATTAATTGCAACTTTAATCGAATATCAATAATAATTTATAATAAATCAATATCTAACTTATCACGTACTAGAAATTAAAATAAGAGTTTATCAAATTTATGAGATTTATTGCTAAGATCTAGAATCCCCCTTGTTATCCACTTTTAGTACAACAATTAAATTGACAATTTGTTATCATGCGAGTTGGTCAATGATCCAAATTTATTTAAGAGCCTCTCTCGATAGCTATTAAATCTATTCCCCTCATGTGACCTTCCTATCTCTCGATGAAAGATGCGAACATGATAAATGCATTAACGAACTAGAACATCTTTATGAACCATGCAAAGCATAGAGGTATATCTCTATCCTCTATCGAACCTCACAATATGTATTACTATGTGCTAACGATCCTATTACCTCTCTCGATGATAATAAAATCCACAAACAAATCAATTAGTGGCCAATTAATTGAAAAGCAAACTAAACCATAATAAATATCCACGCATTCAAATAAATTAACGTCAAAATAATTAATTAATATTAAAAGTTTCAAAACAAGGGTTCATCAATATCTTAGCAATATAAAAATTCAGCCTAGCATAATATTGAAATTAAACAAGTAAAAGTGGAACAACATCACCGAAAATTGCCCAAACGTGAATAACTCTGGAATTAATTTTGTTTTCAATTCCCAGCTTCTGTTTACGTGTTCCAGCTTGCTTGCTGTGTATATATATAATCACCCTCTTATCAATTTTCAGCCTCGGTTTCCATGTGACCTATATATAAGAAGAAAGCCAACCACTTTTTGTCCTTGCTGCCGAGTTATTTTATCTCTCCTCTGCGTGTATATTTTCCGGCTGTGTCCCTTTGGCTGCCTGTGTGTATAAAATCTATCTCAGTAGCCGGCACGTGTATGTTTAACCTCAATTTCAATGACTAAATCCCAGATTTCTTCTCTCTCTCGGCTGTATAAAAATTCTGTGCCGCTCTCCCTCTCTTAATTCCCGCTGCGTGTGTATATATATATATATACTCCATAAATAACCTAATTCACCAAGGTTTAATACAACTAAGAGTCCTAATTGAGGCCCAATTAATTTAATGTTTGCTTCCAAGTCTTCAATTCTTTCATCTAATGCAAGATGATCCTTGTACTTTAGATTTATGCCATTTTTCGCCATATTTTGCTTCCTTCTTCAATTCTTTTCCATTCAAAGAGTTTCACCTATTAAACATAAAATACAGAAATTTAGAATATATTTTATTAAAAGAACTATCAATTGTCGTTATTTTAGGTCCTAAATAAGTGTAAAAATTACACTTATCACGGGGCAAAGCTTTGAGGTGCTTGCCCTAAGGCAAGGCTTTAACGTGCTTGCACAGGGCAAGGCTTTGAGGTGCTTGCGCGGGGTAAGGCTTTGAGGTGCTTGCCCTAAGGCAAGGCTTTGACGTGCTTGCACAGGACAAGGCTTTGTGGTGCTTGCCCTAAGGCAAGGCTTTGACGTGCTTGCACAGGGCAAGGCTTTGATGTGTGGGAGCATTTCGTGGGAGATGAATCCCTGTATGCTTTATTCAACTGAAGATTTTCTAAACATTAAATGTGGGAACTGAATCTGGAAAATTAAAAGACGCGGGGCATGCAAGCCCGACAAACTAAAAAATTCAAAACGAATGAAACTATTAAGTAAATGAAACAGGCTACTTGTAGTAGATCTTCAAATTATCAGCATTCCATGGTCTGGCCAGTGGTCTTCCCGAGGTTTCTCTTAGGCTGTAGGCGCCTTTGCGAACCTGTCTTATGACTTCGAATGGTCCCTCCCATGTGGCCCCTAGCTTGCCTGGGGCATGACCCGCGACCTCTGCTCTCCTCAACACAAAGTCCCCCACTCTAAACTTCCTGCACTTTACCTTGCTGTTGAAGTGTTTTGCTGTTCGATTCTGGTGAGAGGCAACCCTTATTGAGGCTTGCTCTTACCTCTTCAAGGAGGTCAAAGTGCTCTGTCGTTTCCTCCTTAGTCCTAGGTTCAAGCCTCTTGAGACTTGGCAGCCTGGTCTCGATTGGAAGGGTAGCTTCCACACCAAATGCCAACATAAAGGGCGTTTCACCGGTTGTAGTTTTGTGAGACGTCCTATATGTCCAAAGTATAGAAAGTAGCTCATCTAACCAAGTTCCTTTAGCTTCTCCGAGCCTGGTTCGGAGATCCTGCAAGATTATTCTATTCGTGACCTCTGCAAGACCATTGCTCTGAGGATGTGCCACAGATGTCAGACGATGCTCAATTCCCAGATTGGTGCAAAAGTTTCTGAATTCAAAATTATCAAACTGCCTCCCGTTATCGGTTATAAGGACCTTGGGTATTCCAAACCTGCAAATGATGGACTTCCATATGAACAACCTTAACTTGGGCTCTGAAATTGTTGCTAGTGGCTCGGCCTCGACCCACTTAGTGAAGTATTCCACTGCTACAGCAATAAACTTCAATTGTCCTCGGGCAAGTGGGAAGGGGCCGAGGATGTCAACACCCCACTGCTCAAACAGGGCAGCGTAATGCACGGTGGTGAGTTCCTCAGCCGGAGAGTGGATGATGTTGCCAAACCTCTGACACTTGTCACATCTCTTGACATAGTCTGCAGCGTCCTTCTTCATGGTTGGCCAGTAGTATCCATACCTTATAAGCTTGAAAGCTAGAGCTCGAGCTCCTTGGTGGTTCCCACACACTCCTTCATGAACTTCTGCCAAGGCTTGAGCGGCCTCTGAGGGTTTGAGGCATCGAAGGTATGGTAGAGTGAAACTCCGGCGAAATAGGACTCCCCTAATCATGCAATACCCTGGTGCCCGAGCTCGAATACTTCTCGCCATCCGCGGGTCGCTGGGCAAATTCCCACTAGTTATGAAATCAACTATTGGGTCCATCCAGCAAGGCTCATACTCGATGTCCATAACTACGGGTGTTTGCTCAGTGCTCGGTCCCGTCACAAGCTTCACATGGACTGTTCTGTCAAGACTGTCTACCCCCATAAAGACAAGTCGTGACAAGGCGTCGGCTTTACAATTATCGGCTTGAGAAATCTTTACTATCTCACAACTTTTGAACTGCCTCTGAAGATCATGGACTCTTAAACAATACAAGTTCATCTTCTCATCTTTCCTTTCGAACGCTCTTTCAATCTGCCCGACCACTAATTGCGAGTCACTGTAAATTTTGATGTGCTCAAGCTCAAGATTAATGGCGAGCTCTTGCGCAATTATAACGGCTTCATATTCTGCTTCGTTGTTTGTAGCATTGAACTCAAATCGGAGTGCGCATTGTATTTCTGTACGTCCGTCTGGGCTGACAAGAATGACCCCTGCACCTGATCTCGAGGAGTTTGACGCTCCGTCGACAAATATTTCCCACACTTCTATCTTGTCGCTGGTCGTGTCGTCCCCTGGCCCCCGAGGCCTTGGGGTGAGTTCTGCAATAAAATCGGCCAAGACCTGTGCTTTGATCGACGGTCGAGGCCTGAATTCAATGTCAAATTCCCCAAGTTCGATGGCCCATTTTAGTAATCTTCTAGATACGTCAGGCTTCTGCAGTATATGCTTGAGCGGCTGATTAGTGAGCACTACGATAGGGTGAGATTGGAAATACTGTCGCAATTTCCACGCGGCCACTACCAATGCAAGAGCTAGTTGTTCGGCCAATGTATATCTGGTCTCCGCATCGAGTAATACCTTGCTGACATAATATATCGGTTGTTAAGCTTTGTTCACCTCTTTTACCAACACCCCACTTACAGCATTCTGAGAAATTGCCAAGTATAGGAACATGGTATCCCCAGGTTCTGGTTTCGTAAGAACTGGTGGGGTCGCTAAAGTGTGCCTCAATTCCTGGAATGCTTTCTCACAGTCTTCGGTCCATTCGAAGTCTTGACATCCTCTTATAGCCTTGAAAAAAGGAAAGCACCTATCCGCTGCTCGGGACATGAACATGTTCAATGCTGCAACACGGCCTGTCAATTTCTGTACCTCCTTCTTATTTTTCGGGGACTCCATGGATGTAAGCGCCTGTATTTTGTCAGGATTGGCCTCGATTCCCTGATGAGTGATCATGAAGCCTAGAAACTTTCCCGAGGCCACCCCGAAAGTGCACTTGGCAGGATTTAACTTCATCTTATATTCTCGGAGGGTAGAGAACACTTCCTCAAGATCTTTGATATGGTGCGCTGTTTGTTTACTTTTAACCAACATGTCGTCCACGTAAGCCTCAATGTTTCTTCCAATCATTTTAGCAAAAATTTTGTTGATCAACCTTTGATAAGTGGCTCATGCGTTCTTCAACCCTAATGGCATGACCCTATAACAATATATCGCAGAGTCGGCCATAAAAAACGTTTTCTCTTTGTCTTCCTCGGTCATGAGGATTCGATGATATCCGGAGAATGCATCCAGAAAGCTATAAAGTTTGTAACCAGAAGTGCTATCCACCAGGTTATCAATCCGAGGTAGAGGATAGCTGTCCTTCGGGCATGCCTTGTTAAGATCAGTAAAATCAACGCAAACTCTCCACTTGTTGTTGGCCTTCTTGATGAGCACTATGTTGGCAAGCCAGTCAGGGTACTGGACCTCCTGAATGAACCGAGCACTAATTAGCTTACCAACCTCTTCCCGTATAACCTCGCGATGTTCAGGTGCGAACTGTCTCTTCCTTTGCTTGACCGGCTTGACACCAGGATTGACATTTAGTTTATGAACTGCAACCGTTAGGTCTATCCCGGGCACGTTATGAGCGCGATCATGAGGCTAGGGTCGAGATCCCGGCCAACCATTACTTCTTTGCCGGGCTCGAGCTCGAGCTCCATCAATTCTTCCACAGGAGCAAGTCTTCCTCGGGCTCGAGTGGTGATATCTGCATAACGTTGGGATTTATTCCTCGAACACTGGTCATGTAGCAATGTCTAGCAGCTGTCTGATCTCCGTGGACAACCCCCACCCCATCGCCAATGGGAAACTTCATAGCAAGGTGAAAAGTAGAGATGATAGCTCTGATCTTGTTGAGTAATGGCCTCCCCAAGATTGCGTTATAAACCATCGAAATGCGTACAACCTGGAACGATATAAGTTCAGTCACCTGCTTTCGATCTGATCCTAATGCCAGTGGTAGATTGACGACTCCTTCCGGGATGATTGTGTCGCCTCCAAAACCTTGTAGGGGGTTTGGATGGTCTTGAGCTGTTCGGCCGAAATCCCCATCTTAGAGTATGCTTCATGAGAAAGTATGTTAGCCGCGCTCCCGTTATCAACCAGAATCCTCTTTACTTCAAAGTTGGCTATAATTGCTGATATGACCAGAGCATCGTCATGAGGATGTGACAAACCTTCCAAATCTCGTGGTCCGAACGTGATTTCTTCTGTACCTCCTGTCACCATCCTCAAGTTCGGGTTATACTGCCTGGCATATTGTTTACATCCAGTGTTCGAGTCTCCACCTGATGCTATTCCGCCGATAATAATGTTAATTGTTCCTGCAGTGGGCTTGTCATTCCCTCTTCTTTCCGGGCCCTTCCCTTTGTCCTGATCATTCCTTGGACGCTTATCATGGCTTATGTACGAGCCCAAAAATCCCCTCTTTATTAGTGTTTCAATCTCTCGCTGGAGGGCTTTACAGTTCTCCGTTGTGTGTCCGTGGTCTCGGTGATAACCACAATACTTACTTTTATCCCGAGCGTCGGGGGGTGACTGCATCCTCGAAGGCCATTTAAGTTCCTTCATATCCTTTATCTCCATCAGAAGGTTGGATCTCGAAGTGTTCAAATGAGTTAGTGAGGTTGGTTGTGTCTCCTGTCTCTGCTTGCCTCTGTTTACCACCGTACGAGAGTTAATGTCATGTTGCCTCTTGTGGTCGGGTTTATCTGAGCTCGGGTGAGAATTCCTCCTCGGGTTTAGAGTTTCCTCCATATTGATATATTTCTCTGCTCGGGTAAGTAGCTCGGTCACGGCCTTCGGTGGATTTTTTGACAGTGACATCCTGAAAGCCTCACACCTGATGGCGTAGGTAAGGGCAGATATTGCTACAGTTATGTGGAGGTCGGGTATTTGAAGTCTTTCCTTATTGAACCTGGTCATGAAATTGCGCAATGCTTCATTCGGCCCCTACCTCAGTTGCATGAGGGATGCTGCCGTTTTCTTGATACGCTTACTACTAGCAAAGAAAGCGGAGAACTTATCAGCCAGGTCGGAGAACGAAGCAATGGAGTTGGGCTCCAGGGTAGAGAACCAATCCCTGACAGGATTAGTCAATATTTAGGGAAAAGCTTTGCACATCACGGGATCCGGAGCCACTTGCAGATTCATGACGTTCGTGTATACGTTGAGATGGTTGATAGGGTCGATCGTCCCATCATATTCCCTCATACGAGGGAGCTTAAATCTGTCTGACAGCGGGAAGGAGAGCACTTCCGGTGTGAATGGAGTACTTGGGGCAAATCCTGTTGTTCCCTGGGCATTCTTCTATAACCCAGCAGCGATTCCGTCCTTTATGATCTTGGCCAACTCGCTTGAGTCCATGGTTACCAATCCCGAGGCCTAGGCTGGTGGAGGGACACCTGAGGCCCCGAACCCATCGTTATAGTGTTCTTCGTGCGTATCCCGAGCATGAGCATCATTCATGAACCCTCCTTGTTGTCCGACTATTGGCTCCGGCGGGGGTTCTGGCGCCGGATTGTCATTCCTCTGGCTTAACAACTGAGTCAGCACTGCAACTTGCTGGCGAAGTTCCTCAAATGCCTGTGCATTAGGTAGCGCGGGTGGTTCCTCTTGCTGGGTCACAGGATCCATGACAGGCGACGAATTTGGTGCGGATGAACTTGCTCGTGGAAGACCTGAACGTGTGTTGACCATGACTTTTGGTAGGGTTCCCACAGACGGCATCAATGATGCTACCAAAAATCGCACATGTTGAAGCCCGAGCTTGACGACTGAGAAAGAGCACGAACAAGATCTTCCGATACCTGAAACAAAGGCGTCGAGGTGAGTCCTCGTCGCCCCTCTGATGCTTAAGTCAGAGAGTGAATTTAGAGAGAAAATGTGTACTGAAAATACATGTAAAAGCTTACCTCAATAATGGATGAGAGTGATGTACTTATAAAGATATATGGTAGTCTCCTAGTAGGACTGCAACGGTGGATGCACTTGTGAGTCCTAGAGCAATTAGGAGATGTGATTCTAGATGATTTGGTACTACGGGGGCGTTTGGATGGAGATAGGACTCTGGCGTGTGGATAGACTCCATCCTTAGGAAGGACTTCTTTTATGGATAANGAGATAGGACTCTGGCGTATGGATAAACTCCATCCTTAGGAAGGACTCTTCTTTTATGGATGATCTCAAGGACGAGAGGGAGTAATGACGGACCAATCGAGCCTCAGCAAGCTGGTCGGTCAAAGAGGTCGTTCTCGATGACTCTTACCCGAGGAGTGTGTGTCATGTTGGGATGAAAGAGGTCATTTCTCCTCGAGCTCGATCCTCGAGCTCGGTCAGGTTTGGGTATCATCAGGTACATATAACAATACTCGAACTAATGAGTCAACAAGAATCTTTTAGAACTAATGAAACTATACGCGACACTCTTACTTCATACAACTCCATCTAAAATCAATACCTTGCCTTTCATTTGACCAATGGGTTATCAAACCAACATGTCCTCTCTTTATATTCCTCGGTAAGTAGCTTTTTAATTCATTTATTGATTCAATATAGCTTTTGCTTCATTCTATCTAAGTCCAAGCATTAGTAGATCTAGTTGTCGACTTGTCGTAAGCGAACTTCCGAGCCAAAAAGAATCCAGATGACCGTTTTGGCACAAGTCCCGATCGCTGAATTATATATAAAGAATTTCAGTTTGAGAAAAGCCCGATTGAGATCAGTATCGATATTATTTTGCTATTTTAGACACCATATTATTCATATGATGCATGCCTGAGAAATCCACTAAGGGAAAGTTTAGTGTTGGGCTCCTGACTACCGGCCCATGCTGACCATTATAGACTGCGCTCAATTTCAATATAGGTAATAGAAAAAAATTTGGGCCAACATAGCATGCTGTGAAAATTAACCAACCACTTTTTTAAAATAAAATATTCATTTTTTACATTACACATATTTCAGTCCTATTTTTACTGTAAAAAAATTATTATGGTTAATATTCTCTAATTCATTTAATTCCTAAATCTATATCAAATCAACAACGTTAATTCCTTCACGTGAATTAACTCTCACCACGCGATTCTTCAATTTTCATGCACCTTTACCCAATTCATGCACACTAATATAGCCCAAACTTCATACCGTATTAATTTCGTATAATTTTATAAAGAATAATGATATTTACAATCGCTTACCATTATTCTTTAATAAATTAAACGTGGATAATCCGAATACTGTGGAATATAGGATCTGCTTAGCCCGAATTAAAACAAAGATTTCATCAATTGTCAAAATAAATGAAAATAAAATAAATATTAATTAATAGGGTGTCCCAGATTTGAGAGAGAAGAGAGAGAGCATTCACCAGTGTTTTGATATCACATGTTTGCCCCTTTTCCTAATTGCCAAGCAATCTCATTCGCTCTCTCTCTAGAAAAAGCAATAGCAAAACAACAAAATTCTAAAGCTACGAGGAGAGAGAGTGGAGGAGAAGAAGAAAAGGGAGGTAGCCACTTCCTTGGTGGGGCTCCGCCTTTATTTTTTTCAAGATGAAGAAAACCCAAAACCCAGTTGTAAACTCTACAGAAATGTCCACCGGACCCATCACCACGCCCTCCGCCGCAGCCGTAGTAAATGGTGCTCATCACAGCCACCACTATTACCCTCCTACAAGCTCGTCCTCTTCCTCCTCCTCCGCCTCCTTCCGTGGCTGTTGCTGTTGCCTTTTTCTTCTCTTCTCGTTTCTTGCTCTATTAATCCTTGCTGTTATCCTTGTAATTGTACTGGCTGTAAAACCGAAGAAACCTCAGTTCGATCTCCAGCAGGTGGGGGTTCAGTACATGGGCATCAGTCCCACCACCCCTTCCTCCGTCGCCGTCTCCCTCACTATCCACATGCTATTCACTGCCGTTAATGACAACAAGGTCGGAATCAAGTACAGTGAGTCCAAGTTCACTGTCATGTACCGCGGCATCTCGCTGGGTAGGGGCATCGTTCCCGAATTTTATCAACCCGCGCACAGTGTTCGGCAAGTCGAGACTATTATCGCCGTCGATCGGGTTAGCATATATTCTCCCAAATGCAGCAAAGCGACTAAGGCTATTTGGTGTGAACATGGGTCTACCACCACCACCGTCCCAAGAAAAACCAAAACCCTACAAAAACCCCAAATCAATAACATGATCCGGATTCTTGGGTTCACTTCACCTGGTGTGCAGGTTAGCTGAACTCAACTTGGTTCAATTATTATGCAATTCTTGCTCTCTCTCTTTTTTTTTTATATATATTATTTTCCGTCTATTATTTTTCCTAGTTTAATTTTTCTATATCATCTGCTAACGTGCATTATGACATTGTAGACTTTGCTAAAAGTGTGGGGCATTTGGGACCTCGGGATGTAGATGGTAATTTTTATTTTTACTCGTTGTCTAAATTAAAGACATATGATTAATCTTAAATAAAATTCTCATTTTCCCACTTTGCCTTTTGATTAGATTAGGTAAAACCGTAAAAGTAGTTGTTTGTAGGGTCAAGTGATGGAGTGAAATGTCATTTTCGCATTAAATGAGGGTTGAAATTAACCATAGCCCTCGAGTACTTTTGTTGTTTATGTCAAGTTTTTGCCTCCCCTCATATTATTTTGGCCAGGCCGCGCACATATGATCGAGGTATATATATCAGTATATTTTGTGTATCAAGAACAAAAATATGCGGACATGCTGTAAAAAAGAAAAAAAAAAATCTCCAGTTGAGTGAGGGATAGAGAAATGGAAGGAGAAAATGTGGGGCTTGCTTTAAAATTTTGATAGAATGTTTCTTTGCTTAGGTTTCACGTTTCTATCAAAATTCGTGGAGCAGGGATCAAATGACTGTGACAGGCACACGAGTTATTTCTTTTATTTTGTGCCCTTTTGGAATCATCGAGAATATGACGAGCGCTAAGGGCAATATCGTAAGCGGTGCAATTAGGATCGAGTCGGTGCGGCGCAATATTATATGTGGTGGATTTAGGATCTCTCGACATTGCTCCTTCTTTTTACTCCCATTCTTATCTCTTTCTAAACTATTCCTCGCCGTTTGACTGTGTATAGGAAAAATACATATTTTGACGTCAATGTATGAATAAAAGCGACGTCTTTATTTATCGCCAATTATTTGAATAATTAATATGGTGTTAAACTTTAGTTCTTGATAGTCTAGGGCCTCTAGGCGTGTTTTGGTTAATGTGTTTCTCTATTGGTCTATCAGTGGTGCCAAATTTGAACTTATTTGTGTTAATGCCATGTACTTTGTTATTAGTTGAGTAAGAGTTGCATCTTGTTTCCACTTCTCTGAGTGAGAATTTGCTGGGATGGTATAAGATCAAAAGTCCTCATCGATCAGATTTGGGGATGGTGTTGTGTTTATAAGCAAATTGGACTACTCTCGAAACTCCAATTCTCTACAAAATTGAATATAATGGGAGTGTTGGTCAGCATAGTGAAAAAGTACCGAATTTTCAAACCCAAACAGATGAGTTTGGATTACATTCACTTATATTTTATATCTTGCAGATGTTCAAGAACTGACTTTAATATGTAGGAATATACATCTGATGAACAGCAGTTGATAGCCATTAACAATCTTTGATCCTCAAAATCACGTGGTTATGATAATTGATTATTATCTTAAGAGTTTGCATTTGTGCATTATGATTGCAATGGTTGATTATAGTCGTCACCTCACACAAATTGTGAATGTGTGGCAGGTATCGGTGGATTGTGCAATAGCGATCAGTCCTAGAAAGCAAGCTGTAACAAGCAAGCAGTGTGGATTCGATGGCCTCAGTGTATGACCCGTCCGAAAATGCCATATCAGACTCTTTTTAAATCTCTTTTCTTATCTCTGTCTCTCTTTTATGTACAAGGGGCGATGGAGAACTTACCAAGTGAGTTCCCACGGCCAAGCACATGGGGTTGGGACTGAATTGTTAGAAAAGCAAACCCGAAAGTGTAAAACAAATTGTAGAAAAGTTGATACTATTATTGGCCTTAATATTTATAAGGAGATTTTTGCGAGTTTTGGAGTCTGATTGATGTGTTCCCATTCCCACCCACTCACATTGACTTTAATGTATTATTATTATTGCCACTTCAGAAGAGAGAATCTTATGCCATTAGTCCATTACCTTTTTGGTTGCAGTCCCATTTTTACAACTGTGTGATACTTTTTTGAAGTTGTTTTCAAGTTAAAATTGGTTTTATATGATTAATTGTACGCGCATGCGGAGTGGTTTGAGTCGAATTTTCTAAATAATTTTCATATGTTAAATAAATCTTGTGTGAATGTTGTTGACCTTAAAATTCTGTGGATTCAAATGTCAATAGATTCCAACCACTCTTTTCTTCATGTGCATGTTACCCACACTTGAACAACACGTTAAATTTCACATGAATGTAGCTCCAACGGAGTGCGACGGTCAAGTGTACGCTCACATCCTAGATGAAAATATGGATGCTCGGTTGAAGATTACTATATTTTTCTTTAAGTTCAATTATCTCAAATGATACTATGTGTGAGTATTTATGGGACTCAAAATAGATGAGTAGAAGTCTATTAAATACTAGACACGTGATCTCATACTAGTTGCTCGTCAAGTACCATTGTGGCAACCTATAGCCATCATAGGTCTGTGCTCAAGAATCATTGGATACTTTATATATGACCTCATCTCAAGTCTCAACAACACATTGGTTAAGTTGAATTGTGTCGATTCAAAGTCATCATATGCACGTGACTATCATAGCTTGAGTATAGGCTGAAAAAAATAGAATCGTTGTTAAAGTGTCATATAAGTCACTTTGTACAGAGTACTTTGTGCAACTTGATTGAGGCAATGCTTACAATAAATGTCAATCACCACAAAAGAAGTGATATCAACAATGAGGGGACCGTGCTGCTTGTATAGAGGATTTCCCCAAATTATCCTATTCTCCACGAAAAAGGGTATGCGGAAGAGAATGCCATGTGTTCGACTTTTGGCGACCTTCTACCTGCTTGGCTGCCACATGACCAGCCACTTAAGCTGAGGCGTAACAAATGTTATTGCTGTGCAGTTTAAAACATTGCTCCTTTTTTGGTGGATGAAGAATGATTTCTGTTTGTTCCTTTTTTGTTCAGCGAACCGTGCTCTATCATCTAATTGGATTCTTGGAGATACGAAGAACATGAGGTTGAGCCAGCTGAATAATGTGTATATAAATAATAAAATCCATTAAGAGGGCAATATAACGAATTCCTAAATGCAGTATGTTAGGGCATCAAAAACGTCAAAATAAACATTTTGGAGAATAGAAATAACATTTCGACAATATATCAGTAAATAACAGCTAGTGATAAAAGTCAGCGAACTTTTAAGAATTACAATCAAGAAGTTTTGCACCATAAGTGCAGAGGTCCAGAAAAAGAAATTCAGATACTTCATAATCAAATCAAATGCAAAAATGATGAAATCCAAAGTTTCTCACAATTTCTTCTGAGACTAGAATAACTTAGGCCTTGAGCCGACCAAAAAACTTCTGCTTCTCCTCTGTAGTCTGGAAGCGTCCATGTCCAAACTTGGAAGAGGTGTCAATAAACTTGAGCTTGATTTCTTCAAGGGCAAGGCGAGAAGTCTGGTTGAGGAGAGACTGACGAAGTGTAACAACCCTTTTCTTAGGACCAACACAGCAACCCTTGATCATCAGAAAATCATCCTTAACCACTCCATAGTGAGGAAATCCACCCATAGGCGTAACATCTTTCTCAGTCCTGAAATCATTTAGAGGGGTGAAAAATCATAATCAGCTTATCGGAAAAAAACTTGTATGTCAGGGAGTTAGTGCAAGATTTTAAAAACCAGGACATAACATGACTACAAAAGAATATCAAGGACAAAACACAAGTTTCAATCAGAGAACTCCATGAAAGCAGATATACAGCCGACCATATTGAACAGAACACATTCATGAGGATTAATTAAGAGTTTTCATTGGTTGAGTTGAGAATGGCGAAAACCACGAGTTTAGTTGTGAGAATAAAGTTTCAGATAATATTTGAACCTGTCAAACTCAGTGCTGGCCGTGTGTGTCTCTTCCCCTGTCTTGCCAAGCCTATAGATCTTTTTGTTCATTTCAGTACGGTGGTGGTATCCATTCTGACCAGCCCTGGCAACAGTGAAGGAAACTCGAGCAGGGTGCCATGCACCAATACAAGCAACCTTTCGGAGCCCCCTGTGGGTTTTGCGAGGAAGACGGGTGACACCCCAACGGGTTACGACACCTTCATAACCTTTACCCTTTGTCACACCAATAATATCAATCATCTCATCTTTCTGGAAAACAGCATCCACAGGGACCTGCTTCTCAAAGAAACGATACGCAAAGTCAACCTTCTGGTCAATAGTCCCACCATTAACCTGTATCTCCATCAAGTGTGCCTTCTTCTGTTTCAGCCCCTTCATCTTCCGTATCTGCATTGTGAACAGATGGAATTTGATTAGTCTGTGTGCTTGTGAACAAGATGCCCAAAGACTTCTCAGAACTGTAGTGTCCACTTTCAAATGTGGAAGTTCTAGTTTCAGTTATGACAGATGGGGAGGGAATGGCTGAGGGATGCACCGATCTAGCCTTTAAACACCCTCGGTTTTGATTGGAAGCCGAAGCAGGCGGTAGGGAGAGGGAATTTGTTAAGGCTCAATTCAGTTTCCAGAAATGCAAAACAAATGACTTGAGGAAACAATGCAAAGAGTGACTCACAGCTTTTGGGCCGTAAAAAATATATATAAAAAAATCTAATATCAAGTAAGAAATCACCAAAATGTAATGCACTATCTAACTATTCCATTCGTAGACAAATAACTATTTTTTAACCGTAATTTAGCCAGCCAGCAGAATGATCAAATATTTCATGTGAAGGATGATGCATCAAATTGTAGACTATCTAAAATACAAATATTATTAGTAGACCTTGTATGTAGCAGCAAAACAGTATTCCTATATGCCAATGTGGTTTTCTCCACAAACAAATTATGTAGACTGTACTCAGTGCCTAAGTACTATATTCCCACCACACAAAAGGCAACTAGATTTGCACCGCCCCCATCTCATCATGAGTATTCCACCAATTGGCATGTTGCTCCATCTACAGGAACTTTAAAGATAAAAGCCCTAGGAAATTAAAAAAGATTTAGCCATTGATACCTGAGTGTGAGCCAAAACACGAATAACAGATGCATATTTCTTCATCTTCTCTAGCTGCGATTGGATATCTTTTTTCCCCTCATCGGTCTCTAGTTTCTTTGAATACTTGGTAAAGGCCTTCTTCTTAGACTTGCACCAGTTCTTGTAAAACCTCCTCTTTATCTCCTCGCTCAGGTGCTGAGCCCAAACAGTGTTAAGACAGCGAAGACCACGAGGCGTCTTCACATACCCTACTACTCCAACAATAACCATTGGAGGTGTTTCGATAATAGTTACGGCTTCGCAAGTCTCTTTCTTGTGAAGTTCTGCGATTAACAGTTCCAAATTAGATTCAAATCGAATTTTAAGTGATACAAAACAAGATAGTAAAACTTATGACTCATAGAAAACAGAGACAAGCTCAGAGAGAACTTCACTGCATCTTTTTGTTTAGCCACTTGTGCAAATAATAAATTTCAAGTCAGCAGTTATCTGGCCAACAGTTTATTAAGACAACAACAGGAAACAAATCACATGCTATCAAAAAGAAAATTATCACGGAATAACTATACTTGATCCAGGTTTCTCGACTTCTCTGACAATGTGTGTCATGCCAGCCTTGTAACCCAAGAAGGCAGTTAGCCTACAGGGTTTGGTGGGATCATCCTTAGGGAATGCCTTCACTGCATTATTCAAGACAAAGAACAATGTTACTACTAATAAAAAGGCCAGAAATTTAGGTTTTCTACCATTCTACCACATGATGAATAGCCAATATATATGTATAAAGAAATCAGTATATAATATATATAAAACCATATTGAGCATGAATTTGAAACAGATTGTCAGAAGACCTCTTATAGTAGATAAATTCTATTTAGCCCAAATGGGGAGTATGGCACTAATGTGGCATTAAATGATAAGTGGAAATGACTCCACCACCTTTCATTTAGCCTATCATCTAACAGCACATGGACCAAAGGTTATAATCTCAATGCAGGCTAGCATTATTCCTTAAAGCATGTAGTTGTAAATATATTTTTAGTCCATATTATTATTATTTTCATACCCCAGACTCAACAGGTCATAACCAATATGCAAATAATTTTCTCCAACTATTAATATAAAAAAATTACTTCGATATTAACACTTTCGAGGTAAAAATTTAGATGGCTGATTAGTAACATTTTGCTTTATATCTGTATAAATAATTTTCAAGAAAATATTGTTCCACCTCCCTCTGCCACACAAAACGACATGCTAAAAGAAAGGACAGAGGCAGTCCTTTTCCTAACAGCACAAAACTTTATCAACATATGCAAGTCATGCATCAATTTAACCATTTCCATCCCAAAAATCTCAAAGAGTATATGGTTTATTCTCAATTTGAAAGTTGCTTACCCTTTCCCCTATGGCGTGCAGCTCGCTTCCTCGGGAGAAACCCGAGTGACCCGTGCCTTGGGTGCTCAAATTTCCTGTGAGACATATTTCCCTTCCTTCACTCTGAAACAACAAAATGTAAGAAAACATTCATATTATCGCGTTTCTAATCAGTTCAGCTTATTTGCATGCTTGCAGCATAAAGAAAGATGCTGTAGATTAAATTTAAGAGAAATTATCGAGTGAATGAATCGAAAATGCAGTGGTTTATCCTAACAGTGTGTAAGAGAGAAATCGAGAGATAACCTGCGAGGAGTAACGGCGTTGCAGGGTTCAGAGGTGAACTGAAAAACCCTACTGATGCCCTGTTTGTTGAAAATTTATAGCAGTACTATAGATAGGCCGAAAACACGTAAATGGACCACAAGCCGCTCAAAGCCCAAACGTAGATCCATGTTTGGTTCCTAAAATATTAGGGCATCTTTGATAGCACGAAATTTTCTAGGTAAGTTGGAATTCGTTTTCTATTTTCCACCTTTTAGGCTGTTTGGTAGGCTAAATTTTTCATGAAATTCATTTTCCACCCAATTCTTGATTTTCCTTGAAAACCAATTCTCACCACATTTCACTTCTTGAAATATCAACTACAAATCTCGCAAAATGGGTGTTGAATGTGAGTGATATTTGTGATAATTTGGGATTTTCTTGAATTTAAGATTTGGGGTTTGATTTTTGACGAAAATTAGGGGTGTCCAAAGTCCTGAATCGGACCGGACCAAACCAACCGAACCAAATCAAGCGGTTCTTCATAAGTTAAATACCCGAACGGATACTCGAATCGAGAACTATGGGTTTGGGTCGGGTCTCGGGTCTAGACCAAGAATCGAATAAGAACTGAAACTAAATAATTTTTTTATTGAATTAATTAAATTATTTTATTTTTCTAAATAAATTAACAAATTAATTAAATCGCTCCGACGACCGTTCCGGCGACTACTCCGATTCCGATGACTATTCCGACGACCGTTCCGGTGACTATTCCGGTTACCATTGATGGTCACAGGTTATTAGTCACAAGTCACAATTCAGGTCACAAATCACAAAGCATTGTTATTTTTTTATAATGATTGATAACATGATAAGGCTAATATTTCAAATTTTTGTTAATAGTCACGAGTTATTTTCAAATGGTCACGACACAGGTCACAAAATATATTCACACTTATTCATAATCTCATGTTATTTTCAAATGGTCACAGCACATGTCACAGAATATTTTTGCACATGGCTCCGATTCTTGTTGATAGTCACAGATTTATTTTAAATGGTCACAAAACGTGTCACGCAATATTTTTGCACATGGCACAGGTCACGGAACATGACCTAGGTCACAGTATAGGTCACAGCTCAAAACTCAAGTCACAACATAGGTTACAGCACATGTCTCGGGTCACAGCATTGGTCACAGAGACTGTTCCGGCGACCGTTCCGGAATAGTCGTCGTCGTCGGAACGGTCACAGCATAGGTCACAGCACAAAACTCAGGTCACAGCACATAGTTCAGGTCACAACATAGGTCACGGCACAAAACTCAAGTCACGTCACAACATAGGTCACGGCACAAAACTCAAGTCACAGCACAAAACTCAAGTCACAGCATAGGTCACAGTACATAGCTCAGGTCACAGCATAGGTCACAAATCACCACTGTCACCACCATCAACTAGATCTGAACCCGTACCACCACTTCAACCACAACCATCACCACCACAAATCGCTCACTGCCACCGCAAACACCACCGCAACCATTGGCAAAACAACCANAAAAAAAAAACCCTGACAAAAAAAAACCCCTCCCCCCCCACCCGGCAGCGAAATCGCTGCTGGGAAACCAGCAGCGAACCCACTGCTGGGAACGTTCCCAGCAGCGAAGGATTATTTTTGAACTTTGATCTTGAAAAGTAGGGATTCATGTAATTTCCACTTTTAAAATTCATTAGCCCATTTTAAGGACAAGAAAGAGTGGAGTTTGAGGATCCATTTGCAGTTTTTGTAAAGGATTCTGGACCTCCGCCATAATTATATCTTAATAATTGATATGATTACATGACTATTTGAATTTGCTCATTAAATTTAAAGCATTCAAATGAGATAAAATTCCAAAACCATTTCTCACTCCTGAAACCCTAAGCAATTTCCATTTTCCACGGCCGCGCCGGTGCAGCACTTCTAAATTAGGTACCCATTTATGCATCTATTTAAGAACTATACAAATTTTATTTTTATAATTGAGTTCAACTTCCATAATAGGGATCTGGTATGAATTTTTTTTTCTAGGAGATGATTTTTGATTTATAATTCTTATGTTATCTGTTGTTGTTTTCATTTTTTATTTTAGGGATAAATTTAGCATAAATAGAGCTTGGAACTATCATTAATTTGAGGAAACTGCGATGTAAAGTTTGTATGCATTGAATTAATGTTATTCGACAGCTAGTTATTTATATATTTTTGAATTGGGCTACGTTAATTTGTAAAAGTTACGAATGAAATGTCATTAGTTATATTCATACCGTGTTGCTGTAAATGTTAAAAAATTTAATTATGGTACGGAACCGAACCGAACTCGAACGGTTCCATAATTATATTTGGACCCAACGGTTCCATTTATTAAATACGTAAAATTTTTGGAATCGAGCAGAACCGAACCGGCCCACTGACATCCCTAACGAAAATGGTTCACAAGAAATTGGAGGGTTTTGATGTAAGAGCTGCAATTATGGGATTCTCCATTTATTTTGTAGTAAATAGGGCATGTTTGTTGGGTTGGTACGTGCTGTCTAATAAGTATTGAGCCCATATTTGTGACACATTAAAATTTTTATTTTCATTCTTCTACTTATTTTCAACCACACATTATTCAATAAAATAATATTTTTTATTACATCAATAATTTTTCCTTCTTTTTCAATCACACATTCTCCATCAGTCTACTATTCTAAAATACATTCTACCAAAATAATGTGGCTCAAATGTTTCAGAGGTGTTTCTTGTTTTCATTTTTTACTTTAAAAAATGCAGTATAAATGGTGAAAAAAAAATTATGTAAGTAGAATATGATGTATTATGAAAATATAGTTATTACAGGTAATTTCCTCATATAATTATTGGTTTGCTTGAGCCACATTTTTTTGTCCAAAAATACATTTTGGATTAGTATTTTGTTGGAGAATGCGTAGTTAAAAATAAAGAAAAATCTTGAATTTACGTGTAATACTATTTTATTGAAAAATATATGGTCGAAAAGAATAGAGAAAAATATGTTTTAGAAATATGTGTTTTTAAATTAAAATTAGGGAAAATTGCAGTCACGATACCAACTCTTTCACATTTTTGCAGATTTTGTCCAAATCTTTGATTTGTGTCACCCACAATACCAAACCTTTAAACAATTCGCCCCCGAAGTCCAAATTGACAAAAACCGTTAGTTTGATAGTCAGTTGACCAAAAATTAAAAACCTCACCAATTGTTGACTAATTCCTAAAGGGCATGATGGTAATTTTTCCCTTTTTCATATATAATAAAAAAAACTAAAATCAAATAATTAAAAACCTCAAGCTACTACTATTCATCTTCTCCCCTACTTCTCTTTTCCCCCCGCCGCCGCTACCATCACCCACCACCACAACCTCCGCCATCACCCACCACCCAATAAAAGCTCCATCTCCAAAAATATCAGCCAAATATCTCAAATCATCTATCTACAATACATTAAACCGTCAGATTTCGCCTCTGAATCGATCATGGAAAACCCCGATAACCGCTACTCCCACCACGGCCCTAACTTGCCCAAATCCACTTCTCTCACAACCGAGTGACCGACCCATTGTTGTCCGATTTCGAAGGAGCTGCAAAGGTCAGGAAAATCTCATCTAGGCCGCCTTCACAGAGAATTTCTAGGAAGTTCAATCGGTGTTGGACCGAAATTGAATTCTTATCCAGCAAGTCACAAGAATCACTAGTCGAAAATCCATGATAATATGGTGAAAAATGTGGCTTTTATACAGGAAATTAATGGGAATATTTCCAAAGTTGTTTTGCTTTATTCCAATCTTCAAAATACCCACCATCTTCAAAATATTGGGATTACTTGAATGGTGGGTATTTTGAAGATGGAGGTTTGATTGGGTACCTGAATGGTGGGTGATGGAGGAGGTTGTGGTGGTGAATGGTGGTGGTGGGTGATGGCGATGACGGCTGGGTGGGGGGTAAGGGAAGGGGGGAGAAGATGAACAGTAGTA
>CAIGRF010032924.1:0-19020 GCA_903798235.1 Fraxinus ornus | reverse complement strand
TCGCTAAATGAATATTTTTTTCCGATCCCGAGGGTATTACTTTATCGAGATTTAACTGTACGATAAATACATTCCCTTTGTACATAATTTTTTTTTATCGAATATGTTATTTTTCAGTTTTATTATATATTTTTATTTTATCTTCAGACGAAAACAGTACATGTATTTGGTATGTCTAACTAAAGATGACTAGAGAATTTTTTTTCAATAAATGAGTTGACTATATGAATCGCTCCATTCAGTTCAATGCTTGATTTATTAAATATTTATAGACGTTAGTAATCAAATGAAATCGCACTAATTTTATTAAACATGTATGTCTCAGTTGATTATGATTTCAAATCAATAAAGTATGAATTATTGAATAAAATTCATTGAAAAAACATAGTTGACGAGGTCCAAATCCAATAAAATGACGTCTACGCACAAATTGTAGCACTAGCAGTTAATAAGTACCTGTCACAAAAATAATGTCACAATAAAATAAAAATTATTCTNAACAAAAGTATAAAACAGGTCAATGCAGTTTCCACCGCCACCCCCTTCAGATAAACAGAGACTCATTTGCTGAAAAGAAGAAGAAAATGGGTTTGGTAGAAGAAGCACACAACGTGAAAATTGTTGGTTCGGGTGACCAAACCGTAGTACTCGCCCACGGGTTCGGAACGGACCAGTCGGTTTGGAAGCACCTTGTACCATATCTGGTTGAAGATTATCGGGTCATACTGTTTGATAACATGGGCGCCGGAACCACCAACCCGGATTACTTTGATTTTGAAAGGTACTCGACTCTTGAAGGCTATGCTTATGATGTGATTGCAATATTAGAGGAGCTTCAGATCCAGTCGTGTATATTTGTGGGGCATTCTGTGTCCGCCATGATTGGGGCTGTCGCTTCGATAACCCGACCCGATCTTTTCACCAAACTTGTTACCGTCTCTGGTTCTCCCAGGTTAGATCTTTGACTGTGAAAATGGTTTGAATTCGTTGAAGTGCTTGCATGGTTGCATGGGTCTTTTTCGCAATTATAATCCAAATTTGAGACTCTTATTGTTCATTGAAATAGATGATCAGCTATAGATGATTTACGTTGATAAGACGTTTCAACATAGGTTTAAACTAGAAACGAAGATCGATCTGACTTGCATAATTTTGGAACTGACCAACATAGCCCGTAATTGGTGGCTATGCCGAGCTCGCCCAGCAAGAAAATGAGGCCTCAAGGACCTCTTTGTGATTCAGAATCAATTTAGGGATGACAAAATTCTCAGATTCATTCTTGCCTCACGGGAAAGGAAGGCAGAGACTGTCTTAATCCATAACTCGTCTTTACTCTTAAATTTTATGTGTCTGAAATTAAATTATATTTAAAAATATATATATTTTATTAAATGGGAAGGTATACCGGGATATTTTAGTGCCCGCCCCCTTCCCATCTCATTGTCATCCTTAATATAAAATACTAGAGAAGACACAATTTTCATGAGCCACGGGCCATTTGTACGCAAGACGAGTGTTAAACAATGAATAAATACAGATTAAGGAATAACAAGCAAACTCATGTTCCCTTGTGCGAAATTGATTAAGAACTAAAAGTAAGCGAGTCCCTGGAAAAAAAAAAAAGCGAGCATTCATAAAGCATAAGAGCTCGCAAACAAAAGTTGTGAACTATTTCCATGTTATTCCATGTCGATAGAAATCGTTATCAAGGCACACATGAACATATGTTTAAAACATGATTTCAAAATCTATGAATAAAGATCGGTGAGTAAAATGTAAGCATATAACAGAATTAGTTAGAAGTTAGCCATTGAATGACAGCCACTTATCATAAACTTAAAATGATCAATTGCCCCCAAAGCCCAAAAAAATTCTATAAATAGTCACATCTAAAAGGAAAGAAGCATGCAAAATGGAATATTTCCTTACCAAATAGTCATTTCGTCTCTTGCTCCTTACTGAACATCAAGTAAAGTGAGATTAAGAAGAGAAAATCCTGACTAGATGAGAGAAATTTGTTGATCGTTATTCTAAGGTCAACAATGGGCTTTTCAAGTGTCAACCATCGGTACATTTCACGCGCTCTATTTAACCTTTTAAATGTGGTTTGCATTGTCTAGACCTTTAAATATTGGATCCTTGTCGATTTCGGTTAACCAATAATTTTTATATCCTTTGTCGACCTTTGTCTCGAATTTTGAGCTTTGCTTAAGTCATACACATTTTTTTGTCCTTTCAGCATACTTTGTTAGTGCTTTTCGATTTGTCATAACATCTAAACATCCACAATTTCACATTTCTCATTTCTCATTAAACTTCATACTCAGGTACTTGAATGATAAAGACTACTACGGAGGATTTGAACAAGAAGATATTCAACAATTATTTGAAGCCATGCGATCGAATTACAAGGCATGGTGTGATGGATTTGCACCTCTAGCTATAGGTGGTGACATGGAAATAGTGGCGGTCCAAGAATTCAGCCGGACTTTATTCAACATGAGACCTGACATAGCATTAAGTGTTGCACAAACAATATTTCAGAGTGACATGCGACATTTGTTGCCGCATGTCACTATACCTTGTCATATAATTCAGAGCATGAAAGACTTAGCTGTTCCAGTAGCAGTTTCTGAGTACCTCCATCAAAACCTTGGCGGCAATTCCATAGTTGAGGTGATGCAAACTGACGGTCACCTACCCCAATTGAGCTTGCCGGATGTTGTGATTCCAGTGCTTCTTAGGCACATTCGCTATGACATTGCTTCTTGATTATCTTTATCTAGTTGCGTTACTTGATTGACTTATTTACTTGGAGAAGTACTTTAAAAATTCAGTGTGCAATATTGAAGGTTCTTGTAAAGTAATGTTTTTAAATATGTATGACCCTGTATTAAATAATGATGTACTGAATAAATAAAATTTCAGAAAATTAATTTCCAAGGAAAGTTGAGAGTGGAGAATTCTCGGGCGTGAAGAATATGCTGAAAGTGTGCAAAGAATACATAAACGCTAAACAGGACATTGTGAAATTTTTAGGAGTGCAAATGTTTTTTCGACAATCATCTCATCTTTCACAATCAAAATAGAGTTCTCGTCCACTACAAATTAGGAAAAAATAAGTTAAAAAGTTAAAAACCAATGTACTACTTTTCAAATAAGTTGAAGATACCATCTGCTGGAGTTTTTTGTTTTTTTGTTTTAATCTGAAAATGTAAAATTATTATTTTGCTCTTTTAAAATTGATGTTGGAATCATCATCTTTTTTTTTTTTTTTTTGTTCAGATTTTTTTGGGTCGACTAATAGACAAGCCGAACAAAATTGAAATATTTGAAGCGAACGTTGCAATATTTCAAGGATAAGAACTGCAACAAATTAAAAAATTTGGGATCGCGACTGTAATTACTCCATCTACTTAACAATACAATAACGAACATGTAAGAGATGTTTATTTTTTAGACATTCAATACAGAATTTCAAGATTCAATAAATAAATTTAAATTAGTCATAAGTTTTTTATTTTTATACCATATTGAGCGATATTATATACCAACAAATATGCCATATATTCGAGAAGATGAGTGGATAGCTAGAAGCCTAGAACGTACATCGTGGTTCATAAACAAAGGATGCAAATTTAATGGCAAATAAATGATATCGTATTTTCTTACATACCTTTAATTACGAGTTTTCATTGTTTAATATTTTCGTTATAGCGTTGTCTAAGAAAGTCAAGTTATTTTATCGTTTAAAGAAGTTACATATATAGTACCCACAGTCCAACTAGGCGATAAAGTATTTTTGAAAAGAGTATCAAATGTGCGTGGCATAATTTTTTGTGGGACAATGGGGAATTGAGATCTGTCAAATTTTTGTTGTCCACCAATTAATTATTAACACATCATTTTCTATTAAAATGACACCTTTTTAAGCATAGAGAATAGTTAAAGAAAAGTTGGACATGCTAATTTAAAATTTTGTGTCAATAATTAATTTTGTGGACAACAAAAAACGGATAGTGGATCTCAACTCGACAATGGGGTGGTTCACTCAAAGAAAGTCGACGGATTTGGATAATCAAAGGGATTCACCTTAAAAATCGGATGCAACTGTGAAGAAGGAACTAGAGATAAATTGTAGAAATGGACCTGGATCGGATCAGACCCCACGTGAATGGTGATGAAGTTTGACCACACGTTAATTAATCGCCTAATATTGCCCACAAATGGGTCTGGATCCACTCCGATAGAGAAAAGTAGAAAATACAGGAAAAGAAAAGATTGACGTCCAGTTTCTATTTCAAATTTCACATCTTACACTAACTGTTTTGTCTCTTACAGAGAGCCTCTAGATCAACACCTACGTGGCTGCCAACTATGCAAATAAGCAGGGTCCACATTCCACGTGTCTATGAACAAACCGCCAAGGTAGTATGGTCTTTATCTACATTCACGAAACCGATGCTCCGAGGTGATACACCTCGAAAGACAGCAAGACAAACAGGAAAGAGGTGAAGCGGTGCTGCTGGAATATTATCTCATTGCCTCGTTCGCGTAAAATATGGGATCGTTTGTACAAAGATCTAGTCAAAATAAAATTCATATGATTGATTGATTAATACCTATGAGAGAATATTCCAGCAGGACGATATATTCACTCATTAGGGGGGGATTAAATGTCCGTCAACTTATGGATTGATTGATTAATACCTAGGAGAGAATGTCTCGGTCAGCAGATGAGGCCACGTGTTCCTCCATCCAATGGTCCTAGATCCACCTATTTCCCTATAAATAACCATACTCAGCACCACATAAAAGGTAATGCAATTCTACACACTAAAGTATACTCTTTTTGCCTTATTATTTTGAATCAAATGTGTTACTTCCTACTCCTTCGACGTTAACTAACTTGATTGTCAAAGTAATCGCAACCGCCTCCACCACGCAACCGCCTCCACCACCACCACTGAAAAAGACCACGAGTGACTAACGATTTGCTGTAGTGCGCAGGAAGCTATCTAGACATTCAGGGAAATCATGTTACTAGACTCTGGTTGAGAATGTTTTATAGGATGATGTTACAAATTTCAATCATGTCCGGAAATCATGCTTCTCATGTCCGTAGTTTTTGTATAAAAACTTTGACCTAAGAATATTCCCCCATGCAATTGGATGTGCCGTACAAGTAATTTTAATTCGAACTGGACATACCAGTTATTAATCAAATAGTCTGTTGACATAATTATGTCACTTATTCCTTCGCAAATTGTAATGGGTTAGTAGATTATTGTTCAATTACAAAATGATTATCACACGTTTCAAAGAATCCAAATTGCATGTGGCCATTGTAACTCATGAAGGTATTGTCTTGATAATTCTATTTAAACATTTCTGCAGTGCTAGTGTAATTGGTGCTAGTTACTATGATTCTTGCATTGAAAATTTTATTTCTACTTACTCACGAGTTCTTTGACGGTGTTTTATTCGAAGGACCTTCTCTAACGCATTGTCCATCTAGGTCATGTATTTTCTGCTCTGGGGAGGAAAGAGGAAGCTCTTTCAGTTTGGGAGAAAGGTTATGAACATGCTGTTCGCAAATCTGCAGATTTGAAACAACTACTGGAGATGGAAGAGCTCCTAGGAAGTGCAAAATGCATTGGTTCTATTGCCCATGAGAACCAAGCTGTGGAGTCAACTAAGTCATCTTCTGCTGCATTCTGTTAATACTGTTGAATCAAGTGAAACATTTAACCACCATGAGAATTCAAATGGTAAAATTGAACTGTGCAGCAAATCAACTGATCAATTGAACGATGACAAATTATATGACAGATTAGAACTTCTTTGGCATTCGAAGTTGTTCGCTACTTTCCAAATTTTCAGAGGTAACCCTGATGTAGCATCAACTCTCGAGACGACAGGATTGGTTGTTGCTGCTTTAAGCACCTACTCCGAATGAGCAAACTTGAATATTTTAATCAGTATGTATCTTGGATAATGAATTTCGTGACTCCTGAATTAATCTCATCACAGGCAAGAAACGAAATAAAAAATATATGGAATGAATTGTACGTTGAAACGAGATTGATTTTCTAATACGATTACATTTTTGTTCATCGTATGATTTGCCTCACAATTTGCTGTAATTTTTTTAATCTGTAATGGCTCTTATTGTTCTCTGCATGACATCTTTCTTGCAGATTATTATGAACAAAACAGCCATTGTTTGGTAGTACCCTGGAATGTCATGAAAACAGGAACGAGAACTGTGGTGAGATTTCAAAACTTTAAGCAGTTTGAGCTCTCCAATGAATATGTATTGTGCTTTATCCTTGAAATATTAAGGAGAAGAATCCCACATCGAATAAAGATGAAAAATATAGACCAATTTATAAGAGTGTGGGTTACTTATCTTAATAAAGTTGACTTTTTAAGATAAAACATCAAATCTTAACATGGTATCAGAGCCTATTTAAATTCCAACGAGCGATTCGATCCGACTAAGACTCAAAAAATTGAGCACACGAGTTTCAAGATTGGTCTGCTCAAACGAGCTACCATCTTGCGAGGGCATATTAAGGAAAATAATCTCTCATCGAATAAAGATGAAAATATAAACCAATTTATAGGAGTTTGGACTACTCCTCTTAATAATGTTGATCTTTTAAAATGGAACCTTAAATCTTAACATAAAAAATGTGTGTATATTTAATGGATTAGTTAGTTTGTTGAAATTATTTTGGTTTACATTTGCGTTCTTTTCATGAATATTTTATCAATTATGCTACATGAACATATTCAATGACAAACTTAAAAATAGAAGAAACACATGTCCATACATAATTGGACAGTTTGAAAAATAAAAATATATATATACACATATATACACTATCAAATCAATCTGTTTGTTTATACTGTATCTATTTTTTAGCCTGGACAAGTGGCTTTATTCACATTACGGAATAGGACGTGATTCCACAGTTGTTGTCTATACTTTTTGACTGAAACTTGGAACTGAAGGAAGGTAAAAAAAAAATAATAATAATAATAATAGGATGATTGACTATAAAGATAAGGGTTCTTTTGTTTATGAATTTAAACATCATGTCGTTAATGAAGGTTTTCATCTAAAAATTCTATTAACGTACTTTAAGATGAACAAATTTTAGTTGCAAATTTTTGTTTCTTGTCTTTTTGTGCTTATTTAAGAATACAAGTCTTTTGACGAAATCATCATTTGGGATAAGATGTATTAATTAATCGAATGTTTAGAACAAAAGCGCGATGAAAAAAATTAAACAAAAATGTGATGGTGAATAAATGTTGTAGATTTTTCATATAATTCAAATGTGGTGTATTTATGAAAAAATTGGCATCAATTTAGCCTTTCTTTTTTTATGCTTTTTGGTGATATGACTTGATTTGCACTGCAAATAGATTGAGATTTTTCCTTTTCTTTATCCCCTTGAAGTATATAAAATTGGAACTTTGGTATCCACACGCGGGCCAGTGTCATTCGAGTTTGTTTAAAACTATTTACATCCACAATAATGGAATCACTTAGCGCCGTTTGATTTCGATACTTAATAATTATTAAAATATGTTATTGAAAATGAGTTTAGAAAGATCCGGAGAAGTAGATTTACTTGACGAGTCAATTGATTTTTAAATGAATTAATTCCAAATTATCACACAATTATTAAATTTAGAGAATTCTCACCTGCATTTTTTCGAACAAAAATAAATGCTAGTTGAATTCTAAATCCAGCCCAACTGGTAAAATTTAAAAGCATGTAATAAATAAACACCGATAAATATTTCTTGTGAGAGATTAACCTCGTCGATTCTTAAAACTAACAGTAATAACAATATCAGTAGGGGTCGAAGTCATTTGGTTTCCATTAATTAGCAAATTAATCTGTTACTAATCCAAAAATATTACACCACTATTCTGGATCAAGAAAAAAGTGACCCGTTTGACACACATTCTCTAAAAATAGTAAAATACATTCTTTCAAAACTCATTTTCAATAGCGCATTCTTCAATAAAATAATATTTTTTATCACATCAATAACTTTTTCTTACTTTTTAACCACATATTTCCCATCATATTACTATTTAAAATACATTTTTCCCTCAATAATATATATCAAACACACCAAATCCCATATCAAGAAAATTAAAATAATTTAAAGGGATAATTGCAGTAAAAGTCTCAAACCTTTGAAATATTAGCAAACTTTCCTCAAATTTTTGATTAGTTGCAACCGTCACCCCTACCTTTCCAACAATTGCATGTGAGGCCCTTTTGGATGGTTTTCATCCATTTTTTCGTCAGTTGACCCAAATATTAAGCTTGACCATATTTTTAATCAACTAAAAGGGGGGGTCAAATGGTAAATATCTATTAAAATGATTAAAATTGTTATCTAACCCATGAATGATAATTGCAACCAGAGGCTTGAAATTTAACCAATTTCATATGAAGCCTCCGTCCCCAAACTTGATTCAATTGAACTGTAGCCAGGTTTCATTCAATGGTATCCTATCTTCTTGTTTTGCCTTTTGAAAATGAGGCTTAGTTTTGATGTTCTTTTTGCAGCTACTACGTGTAGGCTATGATGATTATTGTTTTTGAGTTGGGTCGAACATGGGGAAATCTAGCCCATATCTTGGCAGGGCAAATTCGGATGGCATCTGGAGAATAGCTCTCTCGTGTATGCAAATGGGTTTCTGCAGCCAGACGATGTTTCACTTTCTTTGCCTGCTCTATTTACAGATCTGAGCATATGCTCTGTCGTGTATGCAACTGGGTTCTGCAGCCATGGCGGTGTTTCACTCTCTTTGCTTGTTCTATTTGAGGATATAATACCATTGGATGAAATTTGGCTCTCAAGTTTGGGGACGGGGCTTCATATGAAATTTGTTAAATTTCAAGCCTCCGGTTGCAATTATCATTTAGGGATCAAATAACAATTTTAATTATTTTAATAAATATTTACCATTTGCCCCTTTTAATTGATTGAAAATATGATCAAACTTAATTTTTAGGTTAACTGATGGAAAAATAGATGGAAACCATCCAAAATAGACTCACATGCCATGGTTGGAAATGTTAGGGGTGACGGTTGCAACAAATCAAAAATTTGGAGAAAGACTGCTAACATTTCAAAGTATTGGAGTTTTTGCTACAAGTATCCATAATTTAAATGTATTTAGCTATTATTGTTCTCTGACGGTCAATTAAAATAGTGAACTTGTTGGGTACCTATCACATGATGACTGATGGCTAGCTCATGACAAACAGACATAATGTATGATATTATTAAAATCGTAAGGAGAATCATTAATAATTAATTAGATATATGTCATTAAGTCATTTATTTATTACCTCTAATAATTTATTGTCTCTTTAAAAGAGTTGTTGAAGTTTTTAATAATGTTGCTATTGCATTTAATGTAAATAGTACTCCTCAGTCACATTTATATATGTTAACTTTCTTTATATTCATATCATACTTATGTAGTCCTGTTTGCCTGTTTCTTTAATGAAAATGTTTTGTTTTATTCGTTTACTAATATATTTTTATTTAATTTGTCTAGTTATAATCAATTTGTTCCACTTAATATTGATATTGTACAAATATAAAGATACATACTTCTTGAAAATTAAATTATTCAATTTCTTTACTACTTTCAACAACTGCGAAATTTTTTGACAAAAAAAATATTTTTTCAGTAACATTAAATAAGACTTCTTAATACGTGTGAGAAACAAAACTAGCATATATAAATGGAACGGATGAAGTATTATATAGGTTTTTTTTTTTTTTTTAATATCAAGGTAGTAAAGATATGTTTTTCGTAGATGTATAAAGATATAGTCCCAATACATGTTTCGATTCTTGATTTTCACAATTGAATTGGCTACGTCAATCCAATTTGAATTAAACTAGTTGCACATTCTTTTTTTACGACAAGTTTGATATTCCTCGATGTATCAAAATCATGGGCATAATTTGAAAAAATGTTATTTAAATAAATGATCATGATTTTGACACATTATGAATGTCAAACTTTAATGTATAAAATGAATATATATATGTAGCGACTTTGATTCGATTTTATACATAAAAAATAAGACTCGTCAAGAGCTTTGATCAACTTAGTAATTTTAATTCGATAAAGTATGACAAAAATTTATGCATAGATTATTTCTTGAATTTATTGAAAATAGTGTTTTTTTTATCCAAACATTACATGCAAATTTGGAATAAACCAAACTAATAGAATATTCGATAAAAGGTCGTAGCTAAAGATATTAACGAGAAATAAGAAAATAAAAATAAAAAACACTCTAACGGCTACTTTTTAGCAAGGAAAAAAACAGAGTAAACGGCTAGCTGAAAAAGAAGAAGAAATAAATATATCGTATGGTCCATTCTTCAACGGTGCCGTTAGAGTTCCGGTGAAGTAAGCCAAAGCTCCCGTATAATTACGCTCCTCAATGATCGCCGTTAATCACACGTGTATTTGCCCGGTTAGTGTTATTTTCCTCGGTCCCACACGCATTTCCAGCTGTAAGAATTCCTCCCAGTCGAAAAAGACACCGTAATCACAACATAAAAGAAAAGTAAAATGCTCTTGTGATTCGCTTCATAATTACAACTTTACTTAGCGTAGGTGTTACTATATATCATTAAGGTAAATAAATTCAAGCGAAAAAAAGCCTCCGTTTGATTAATTTATAATAATTTTGTTGGTGTCCGACCTCAAGTGCGACCATGAACTTACCAACCAGGGATGGACAGAATGACCAAATCAGAACCAAAACAAATCGAATGGTTCGTTTCGATTTGATTCTACAAAAAAATTTAATGGTCTTGATTTTTAGAACTGAGAATTATTTGATTCTAAGTTTGGTTCGGTTCGATTCTAGGTCTAGAATTGAGAGCCAAACTCAATATTTAAATTTTATTATTTTATATATATTTACAAATTAGTGAATCACAATTTACATAAAAAAAATTCAAAAGTCAATTGAAAATCAAGACAAAGGTCATATACATTCGATTTCTCATTTCTCAATGTGGAGACTTGAGACCCTAATTCATTTGAAGACCCAAACCCTAATTCGTTTCTCATTTTCTCTCATTTTCAATTTTCTCTCAAATGGAGATGAACAACTGCCACCTGCCGTCTATCGTCATGCTCAACTATCATAGTCGCATGTATTTCTGAAATTGATGCCAGCCTCAACCTTAGATTCTTCCTACTCAAACGCTATTTTTTTTTTTTTGAATCAGTAATGAAACTATAACCGAATCAAACAAAACTAAAACTGAGTTGTACGGTTCCGGTTTTGGTCCCTATCTTTAAAAAAAATCATTTGGTTCCATTATAAAATAAAAAATAAAATAAAAATTATTGGTTCATGGTCCAGTTCGATTTTTTTGAAATTAGAACCCCTAATACCAACATTTCTTTCAAAATCACTTAAAGCATGAGGCTACAACATTTCTTTCAAAATCACTTAAAGCATGAGGCTAAAAAAACTTCGATGAATATCGGCCTCTCAAAACACGTCTGGTCGGCCAATCGATCATCGTTTTCGAAGAACATAATCATTACCCAACTAAAAAGGCTTTCCCATGATGATGTCATCACCTCCAAAACGACCACTTTTGAGTGAAAAAGTGTCACTTAAGACGTCAACACATTTCTACGCACCAATCAAAAGATAGAAATGATCGCCTAGGCAGCAAGTAATCATGCTAGATAACAGCTACGTTTTATGTAAAATAATTGTCCCTGTCGAACTCAACCGCCAGTCGATGCTATGGCACACCATCGATGTTGGCATTGTAGCTCGATATGACAAAGGACAACAAACTCTTAATTAAATACTCATAAGTAAGGGCAACAATCCCCTCCTGAAGGCCGAACAAAGTCATTTTATGTAACACACTTCAAAAAAGCATTTCAACAAGAATGTCCCCTTTTCTTTTACAATTTAATTAAAATAATAAACTCATCTAAAAGTTTAAGACATCAACAAATATTTTCCCAAATGGAGGATAAATCAGTTGATAACATTCGAAACTAACAAAGGATTCTTAAATCTTACAGCTGGGCGTAACGCCGTCGTCACTGTAATGTGGCCAGCTCAAACGACTCACATGCAAAATGGGCCCAATCCAGTCCATATTACACTGTCCTCTTTTGTTCATTTTATGCTTGGGCCCACTCAAATGTTGAACCTTCTTTACTCTTTTATATTATATTCCTAATATTAAAAACTTAACTCTATTTATGCTGCTGCTCGTCCTTTCACACTCTCCAACAAAAATTGTCTTCTAATTTTCGGCAAATTTCCTCTCTCTTGAGTAACCATGGAGTTCAAGGTGGGATTTATATTTGCATTGATCTGCATTGTTGTGGCTGGTGTTGGAGGCCAGTCTCCGGCGGCTGCACCAGCTAAAGCTCCGGCAGCGGCTAAGGTTTCTAACCCGCCTGCTGCTGCGCCTACAAAGCATAAATCTTCAGCTCCAGTGGCGGCTCCTACTTCAACTCCTGTTAGTTCTCCACCGAAAGTTTCTACTCCAGCTCCCGTAAGTTCTCCACCGACAGCCTCCACCCCGGCTCCCGTAAGTTCCCCACCGACTGTTTCCACACCGGCTCCAGTGAGCTCGCCTCCTGCTCCAGAGCCAGTCAGCTCACCACCACCGGCTGCTCCAGTCCAGTCTCCACCATCTCCGGCTCCCGAGGGGGCAACACCACCAGCTCCAGCTTCTGCGCCCCCGAGTGAGACCCCGGCTAAGGCTCCGGCTCACAGCAAGAAGAAGAGCAAGAAGCACACTTCACCTTCACCTGCTCCGGCTCCAGAGCAGATGAGCCCACCCGCACCTCCAACCGAAGCCCCCGGACCTAGCGCCGATTCCACCTCCCCAAGTCCTTCCCTTGACGATGAGGTACATATCTAAATTCTAATTCCTCCCCTAATTAAGTTTTGGCTGTCTTTAGTGCTGAATCGGTAATGTGCATCCGGATCTGGTAATGCGTTCCATTATTTTCTCATTTTCATTGGAGTATTACCTTGATCCATTAAACTCTTGCTAAAAACAGAGATTCGAAGAAGACGATGCTTATCGAAAATTCCGTAAGGATTTCCTAGATCTGTAAAATGAGCAGGATCATAGTGTTTCGTGCCACACCATTGATATTAATATATTAAGCTTGTAGTTACATAGCTAATCAAAGAATGCCAGTGTTTTGTGGCGGTGCGCCATAGCATTGTGGCGTGAACAAATTTGTGGCAAAAGAAGCAAACTTACAATGCCCACTTAACTCTGTCTCCCGGCGCACGTTAGCATCCATTGATCTGAATTATTTCCTCCATCGGTAGAAAAATTTGAATCGTACTGTTTACAACAACAAACACGGCGGATCTGTGAATACATTAACAAATTCCCTCTGCACGAAACTACCTTTTTTTTTTTTCTGGATACCGTAACTACCGTTTGCTTTTACTTATTTTTTACAAGTATAATTTAATTAAGCACATAAGAGTTGAGATTATACTCAAGAGTTGCTAGTATTAATTTCCCATTTTGGTGCAGAGTGGAGCAGAGAAATTGATGATGTTGCAGGGAAGTTTGGTGTTGGGAGGGGCCGTGTTTGGCTGGCTCCTCTTCTAGAAGACACGATTATTTTGCAAATCTTTCGTCCCCCAAACCCGTCTTCATTTAATGGGATATTAAACATATTTATATGTTTGTGATTCGGATCCGAATGGGGATTTTGCCACATTGGCTCTCTTTGTATTGTATTCTTTGGGTATACAGTTGCACTTTTTGTATTGACTGTTTTCGACAATTATTGTACCTCTTCTATTATTGTATTATTATTTGATTATTCTTATTTCCGTGTCTTGTTACTTCAATGCATATTTTTTGAAAATAAATTTTGTAAAAAAAAATGATATATTTTTTTTTTTTTCAAAAAATGGGTGATTAAGTAAAAAAATGTTTATGTTATTTGCAAAATCATTTTATTGAAACGATGTTTGATAAAAATGAGGAACCAAATAAAGAATATAATAATCAAAGCAAATAATTAATTAAAGATATAAGCAAAGTTGCAAAGTTTTTATCCACTTTTTCCCCTGAAACCAAAGAAAAGTCCAGCTGTTCTGGGTAAATGAAATGAAAAAAATTGATATACCCAGTGTGGTTACAAATTTATAAAGTCAATTGTGGGGATGACAAAGGTCACATTGGCTCTCTTTGTATTGTATTCTTTGGGTATACAGTTGCACTTTTTGTATTGACTGTTTTCGACAATTATTGTACCTCTTCTATTATTGTATTATTATTTGATTATTCTTATTTCCGTGTCTTGCTACTTCAATGCAGATTTTTTGAAAATAAATTTTGTAAAAAAAATGATATTTTTTTTTTTTTCAAAAAATGGGTGATTAAGGCCTTGTTTGATACACATTAAAATTTTCATTTTCATTCTTCTATTCATTTTCAATCGCACATTCTTCAATAAAATAATATTTTTCATCACATCAATAACTTTTCCTTCTTTTTCAACCACACGTTCTCCATCAATCTACTACTCCAGAATACATTCTTTCAAAATAATGTGGTTCAAACACACCCTAAGTAAAAAAATGTTTATGTTATTTGCAAAATCATTTTATTGAAACGATGTTTGATAAAAATGAGGAACCAAATAAAGAATATAATAATCGAAGCAAATATTTTAATTAAAGATATAAGCAAAGTTGCAAAGTTTTTATCCACTTTTCCCCTGAAACCAAAGAAAAGTCCAGCTGTTCTGGGTAAATGAAATGAAAAAAATTGATATATACCCAGTGTGGTTACAAATTTATAAAGTCAATTGTGGGGATGACAAAGGAATTGGTATGACAGGTCAGTTATTTCCATTTTCTTTATTTCGAGTATTTTTGTCATCTTATCTCATCATTCTATTCGGTTAAAGAGGGTGGGGGTGGGTTCGGGATGGGGTGGGATTGGGTTGGGCAAGGCGGGTGGTGGATATTAGTAAATATTATTAATTTTTTTTTTCAATTTGTTAAGAACAACTTATATTCTCTTTAAAAATGATAATAAATATTTTATTTTTATTTCATAAAAAACTTAAATTCAAAATTAACTTCAAATTGTGCGGGGACTATGTTTCTCTTACCCACTTCAAGGCAATGACCATCGTCCCCCGTCTTTGCTCCGTATTCCCGATTAGATAGGTAATTCTCGTCTTTCGAGATGAAGTCCAATGGATATCGAGTTGAACGAATTTTTTTTTTTTTGTCATCCTTAATTAATCAGTTTCTTGGTCCAACAATTTTTCAATATGTTTAGTACAAGAATCAACTATTTATTATTTCTTAATGTATACAAATGCTATATATTGTTCATATATGGGTATCTATAGACAAAATATCATGGCTAAAATTTGAAGAAGCATGAACATCAGCTAGTTAGTTAAAAAATCAGACCATACAAAGATTTTTATCTTATCTTCAAGAGATATTCCATTTATAAAGAGTATTTTATGTAAAATAGAGAATACATTTAAGGTTAATTATATTGCCACCACACTATTTATTTGATTCACCACATTTTCAAGTATTTTATTATTTACTAATATAATCGTAAGTAATATTACATAAATAACCATACATTTAAATCCCTTTTTTAAATGAAACACTGTTTAATTGTTCCACCACAACCATTATTGATTTTGCCGATATTTTCTAGGGCTTGAATTCCGAACATAATTTAAATTATTTGAAGCGATGTTTGTGTTGTGAAGGAGTCGTCGATCATTCAGGCACATGAAAATTTTCAATATTATAAATCTCCATAATTTTTTTTTTTATTTGTTTATATACAACCGCCTCAAAAATCTTGAATATTACAAATCAAAATTCTTCATAGGAGGATCTTCACTGCAAATCTGTGATGTTGGGGAAAAGTTGGATTTTCCATTGCTATACAAACTGTTGCCCGTGTTCTCCACTACAAATCTGTAAAAGGGAAGAACAATTGCAAAAAGCATTTGAGGCACACTAATACACCTATGACAGAAAGACAAAGCAGCCTTTTGTGGTTCCTCACTTCAATGAACAAGGTTCATNCTCAAGTGCCTAGCCGATGCTCCTCATAAATGAAGTCCTATGGGCCTAAGCTTAATCCATTAATCACTTGGCCCATCCGCATCAACATTTCTCTATAAATATGTAAGTTTCATTCATAATAAGGTACGTTCTCTAAACCTAACCAAATTCCCTATCTCCCGTCTCTTGCACCCTCTTTATATCTTTTGTCCGGCCATTGACTTGACCGTAGGAGTGCAAACAGTCGCCGGATCTTTTTCTTGATCGGCGGCCTTTGCCTTCTAACGGGTGCTACGTGTGCAGGTGATGTCCACATGGAGGGGACGTGGTGAGATTCTGTTGAGTTCATTTTTTGGGGTCAACAGATTGGCGTCGTCTGAGGGAACACGGTACATTAACCATGTTATACCACAATCAAAAGGCCACCAAAATTTTTGATTTTCCGGCAGTTCTCTACCGAAAAGAAGCAAAGACAGAAACAGGGGATGAAGAAGTTAGCCACCAAAAGAAAAAAAAATGGCCATGGGACTGGTCAAAGAAAGAGGCTCTGTTTTGCTCTTTGTGTTCAGCCATGTTCACCCATTTTCTGAACTAAATCCCAAATAAAATACAAAACCAGCGACAAGAAGATTGAACAAAAAAGAGTGATGACTAAGCGAGTGTAATTTTTTCTTATTATTCCAGCATCCTCTGCCAACAAAAGCGAGGAAGAGAAACCCGTTATGACTCGGCATCAAAGATGGAGCATTTGACAAGAAATTAAATTAGTTAGATGGCACAATAATGGAGCAAGAAGTTACCGAGGCCATCTGAAGAACAATTTTTCACAATACAAGGATAAAGTGTATGGGTTGGGTGAAATATCATTTCAACAAAATAATTTACAAGTTCCTGTTCATATATTTCCAACCATGGCTTCACAAATGGGAATTTTGGTGGAATGATTTTCTGGAATAAGCCATTCTATCTCAAAGCTTTCTTAGTCACATAAAACAACTGGAAGCAAAGTATGAAGGCAACCATGGCGTTAGGGGAAGAAAGTGTCCAGTTCTGGCTTTTGTCCATTGTCGAAACCTCCATGAGCTCCGACAACCACTGTAACGTCAACTTCCGAATCAGCAGCCCGCAACACCACATTAACCGCCGGTCCATGGTCTATCTTTGATTGGGTTTCAATCCGCATTAATTTTGATGGAGACATATATTGATGGAAGCGTATTCAAATGGTTTATGACAGCCTTTTTATCGGCAAAAGAGACAGACGTTTTCTGCTAAATTGGTACCTTTTTTTTGGTTTAATATGAATTATTTTCACCTGCTAAAACAGGTTGGAAGAAGTGCACATTGATGAATGGGCTTTGGAGATTATGGATCAAATGTTTATTCAAAATTGGGCCACACTAATTTCCTTACTTGGGCTTCATAACTCTTCAACCTCTCAAAATCATTTGGCCCCATTAGATACATCATTTGTTGGCACTTGTTCCTTTTAATTGGGCTGTCCAAAATACTCATTCTTATTGGGCCATTCCAATAAGAGTTCTCAATTCTATATTTAAGCGTGATAATGGGGCTACTATTTTTTAAATTGAGAGTTCATATAACACCTACTGAGCTTTATTTTGAGAATTGGGGATGAATTTTATCGGGATTTAAGTACACATTATTGATTCTATGATCATTGGTTTGAGTATCATAATAAGATTCTGAAAAGAATAAATCTGCCATGGTTTTATATGGTGGATTAGAATTTTCTTCCTCTACCTCTGCACTGAATTTGATGACGGCATATATTGTTGTGATTTCAATTTTGTGGTTCAAAACATACACAATGTACAGTGGAAATTATGACTTATTATTATGCACATCAACTTCTCCACAAAAATGCCTCAATAGAGATGATGATCAAGAGGGCAATAAATAAGAGAAATTCGAGCTGGGTTACTGCCTGTCCTCTTGGGCTGGAAATTATCATCACACTGCAGCCTCGGTTTCAGGCTTATAAGATTTATTGGACTTGGTTTTGTGCTTGCTTCAATCTGGGCTGCCATATGTTTTAAATCACATGGAAAAGGGCCGAAATACTTGGAGAACTAGGAATAAGCGAGAAGGAACTATAAAGAAAGAAGACTTCAAGTTCATGATCATCGATCCACCACTTCTATTTGTTCTGCGTGGTCTATCTCGTTCAGCCAGGAAAAAGATTTTCTTTGATCTTGTCGAAGACCATGAAGCTTCAAGTTGATATTGATTCTGTGAAAATTGAGAGAATTGAAGATATACCTTTCCTAGATGAGAATGGCTCTGTAATCTTTGGTGAAGATGGGAAACCTCTTTTACATACTGATGGAACATACAACATCTCTGAAAATCTAGCCATGCAATATTCAAAGGTCCTTGCAGAGCTAAATATATGAAGGATGATGATTTTCTGAAGATTCGTGATTTTGAAGACGTATCATGTCAACAAAAAATAACTAAAGAAATAACTAAAGCTGGAACATGGAACCGCCTTTATTGATGCAAGTTAGGTTATTCTACAATAATTGTGCTATTAAGGGAACTCTTCTCGTAAATAAGAAGAGGCAAGCTCTAATACCTTACACGTCTGAGGCTAACTTATAAGTCCTCACGTCATTGAAGGCGAGACCTAGCTCATGGTTTTCTTATTATCAAAGGAGAGCCCTACTTCATGGATTTTTTACTATCAAAAGCATCATTTTATAAGTCCTCGTTCCTTGAATAAAAGAAGAGGCGATATTTCTACGAGTCCTCGTTCCTTGAATAAAGGAAGAGATGGTATCATGAAGTCCTTGTTCCTTGAAAAAGGAAGAGGCAAATCGCCAAGTGTTTATTCCTGGCCTCGCGAGAT
>CAIGRF010032902.1:9924-20350 GCA_903798235.1 Fraxinus ornus | reverse complement strand
TTTGTCGTGAGTTTTGGATTGTAAGATCAAAACTTTGAGCTTGTCACGATACATTGCCAAGTATTAAAGTGTTTTACCTTTACACGTAGTTGTAAAACGTCTACGTACCTAGTTTGAATGATTTGAAGTGCATTGCTTGATTGGTACTTCGACTTGTGTCTCGATTTGTTCTGAGATATCCTTTTCGCGGGTTTTGCCATATCATTCTTCAATTGAATGATCGCATGCAAATTTACCTGGCCTCGAACTTCGTGTCATCAATTTTATTCATGTACAATGATCACTCTAGACACTCGAAATCAATTTGTTAGTAATAAACGTAATTTGTTTGTGATAATCAAAACAAGAAGTCAACCACTGGTCAACACATTTACCTTGTTATTTAGTTGGCCCATACAATTGGTTTCTTGGCCCAATTAGGTTGATAACCTAATATTTACCCATTTCTCTTGTGTGAGATAGTGTGGTGAGTTGGTACAAGAGAGGAGTGTGAGAGAGGGGGCTACCACGAAAGAAAGAGAGAGGCGTCCGATTTTTTGGGAGTTTTCTTGGTGAGACTCTACCATTGTTACCCTCTTCTTCTTCTTCTTCTTCTTCTTCTTCATATGTGGACTTGCTAACCACCACTACTATAGTCCTTTGTGGGCTAAAATCTTGAAGCAACCAAGTGGAGGTAGTGTTTGGAAAAAGCTTGAAGTCGTGTGGTGTCGATTGTGTAATTCTGAGCCCGAAATAGTGTTGATTGGAGTCTCAAAATCTTACAAATTGTATCAGAGCTTGGGTGGAGGAGAAATCTATGATTTTTTGCTCAAAAAGGGGATGTAGTGGACAAGAATCGAACCAGAAAATCAGAGGAAGAAGCGTCCAGATTTTTCAAATTTTGACCGGACCTATTTTGGTGTTTTTCGGCCAAACCACAGACCCGTTGGAGGAACGGAGACCACATGTGAACTCAGCAAGTGGAGGAGATTGTGGGAGATCGGCGCGTGTAGGTCACGCGCCGGTGTGTCCACTCACTCGCCGCGTTGACGGTGGCGCGTGAGGCGAGTAGGCGCGGATTTTGGTGTAACTTCTTCAGACATTTTTTTCGAGACATCGAGACGGACCTTACGGTGTTGTCGAATTTCAGTTTTGAGAAATATGGTGAAAGTTGGACGATTTTGCCCTTGGACGCTCGGGTGCTCAGTGTTGTTTTCATGTTGTCGTCGTTGCTGGAGATTTTAGGACAAATGGTGACGGTCTCAAAGTGGTGAATTCGCAGCTCTCGATATTTACGGACTTCAGACGTGGTCCGCTCGGTATCGTATTCTTTGCCTTTTATTATTGCAGTTAAAATTATTGTGTAGGATAATTTATTTTTCGCATTAGAAGTCATCGTGTGGGGTGACGTTAGGTTTGGGGTTACCGTGAAGGGGTAATCATTGCCCGTTGCTAGACCTAGGAATTACTTGTTAATTATTTACCTTAAATTTTTTGTGAATTTGTTGTCAATTTTCTACATTGTTAGAATTGCACGTGACCTTAGGAAAGTTTGATTGACTATTCTGTGTGAATTATGTTTTACTTTGCTTGTGGTCATTATTTTGGTATTAATGGCATATGAAGGTTTAAGGCAAGTGCGAAAAATAAAAAGTGTGTGTTAACTGCAATAATTTGGACATGGTTGAAATAGACTATCATATGAATGATAATAAAAGGAAAGTTGATGAGAGTGGTGAGGAGAATTCTGTTGGGATCGAGTGATGGTCTGTGTGAGGTTTATTGGGGGTAAACCTGGTTATCGCATGTACATCTGTGTGTAATCCTTTCTGCATGTATGTGATTGTTTAATTCGATTGCGTGATTATATATGCTTGATATGTGCATTAGCATGAATTGAAGTGATCTTATTACTTTATGTAATATGTTTGCATGTATGGTGCGTTGATATATATGGCGTACTCCATTTTGCTCTGTGAGTAGTTGAGAGAGTGTGGTAGTGAGAAGTAAGAGGGGCAGCCATTTTCTCCTTCATCTTTGTGAACCTGTGTGGTTTGTGAGATTATGTGAGACAGCTTGTGAGGGTTATCTTCGTTCTCTGTGTGAGCCTCTTTTGTGAGTGTAGTGAAGTAACCAACTCTTTCTTCTATTCTCTTTGTGAGTGCCACCCTCACCCTTCACTTTGTGGAATTAATCTTTTGTGGATTTTTTAAGCGTTGGTTATTGGAGTAACCTTGTGGTGCGTGGGTCAATTTAAATTTTGAGCCCTAACCTTTGTGATTACCGAAAGGAGTTGATTTGCCATAGTGGGTTTGTGATGCATTTGCAGTGTGTTGTATGTCTTTTGGTAAGGTGGAGTGTAGATGCCTAGGGGTACATTGGTGATTGTACCGTGGGATGTGGAGTGTGACATTTGGATTACGAGTGGAGATGTGATCAAATGTTGGAATCCTTTATCTGTAAGAGACCCTGATCAAGTGGAGTAGGAGTGATGCACTTCTATTACTTCTGTTAGGTGGAGACCCATTATCCACTTAGGTTGGAGAAGTGATGTGGTGATAGAGAATTATCCCGAGAACTTAGGATCTATAGAGACTTACCAGTTAGACATGTTTGTTTGAGTGATTAGTCTACTGAGCATGGTGGGTGATGAGGTGAGATATGTGTTCTCGAGAAGTGAGCAACATGAAATGAGATAGGATAAGTGTGGTGAGATGTTCTTTGTGAGGTTATTTATGCATTTGTTGCGTATGTCTTGACATGTTGATTGACTTGGTGTTAATCGGTTGTTCTGTGTGAACATGTTTAAAAAGATCTATGTTATCCTATATGATCTCTCCGTCGCATGTTTATTTGCTCTTGAGTGATTGCTATGATTATTTGCTTCTATTTGGCTGTTCTTGATCTTAGCCCTGGTGAGTACATGAAGCAGATATGGTATGTGTTTCGGGTGCGAAACACGATGTAAGGTCTGTGATATCAATTTTATTGGTTACCTTGATTGTGTAAGTATAAACTTTGTGTTTTGGTTGCTTGCACATTTATTAGGAATCAAGGTGGAGATTTGTTGGGTTTTAATACCCAATAAATTCGGGCGATGATTTAAAACAGTTGTCGAAATTTATCGACACCATAGACTTGATTCGACCCGAATACTGCCGACACTTTTGGAAGGCCCAAGTTGGAGAGGATGGGTGGTCTTTTGATTAGCATGTGGTTTTGGGTTATTGTTAGGCCATTTACCTTGTTATTTAGTTGGCCCATACAATTGGTTTCTTGGACCAATTAGGTTGATAACCTAATATTTACCCATTTCTCTTGTGCGAGATAGTGTGGTGAGTTGGTGCAAGAGAGGAGTGTGAGAGAGGGGGCAGCCATGAGAGAAAGAGAGAGGCAGCCGATTTTTTGGGAGTTTTCTTGATGAGACTCTACCATTGTTCTTCTTCCTTCCTATGTGGACTTTTGGAACAACTGAGTGGAGGTAGTGTTTGGGAAAAGCTTGAAGCCGTGTGGTGTCGATTGTGTAATTCTGAGCTCGATTTATTGTTGATTTGAGTCCCAAAATCTTACAATCATGTTAAACTTATTATTCTTCACGAGATTAAATGATGTGTGATCACGGTCTACACAACTTCAATTCGAAAATTTAAATATTTTACTTCTCGGATATGATTCCGATCACATGTATCTTTGACCCTCTTAAAACTCTATATATGTTTAAATCATATTCTTCACTATGTAATTGTGTATTTGTTCTTAAAATTATTTTATGTCTTTACAATGTTAGGAAGTTCTTTCGTTGATGGTTGGATGTTGTTTCACAAGGGAAGCTTGGATCTTATGAGGAGTGTAGAGAAATTTAGACCTCAAGCAGGTCGTAGATTTGCTACTTATGACTACGAGTGGATAAGGCAATCAATTAAAAAAGCTGCATATTTAGGATTGCAAATTTCTATTTGGCAAAAACTATGTTTGACCAAATCATATCTAGAAATGTGCCTTTTTAAGAAATTTATAACTAGTTCTACATGTGTACACGTTTTTTCACCCTGTATAAATGTTCACTAAAATGAAGTGATACTTATCCATGACTGATCTGACTTGATATTAGCATATTTGGCTATTCATTATAAGTTACTTGTAAGTAACAAAATGTTAAAATAATTATTTTTCTTGATAAAAAAAAAAAAATTAAAAAATTTTAAAAATATTATTTTTATTTATAAAAAAAAAAAAAAAAAAAATTGAATATAGTTTACTTGTTTTGACAGTAAGTTAAGAATCTCTTTCAAAATAAGAACTTGTTTTACTTAAAGGTAAAAAAAGAGTAAGTTATCCAAACATGTCTAGAAAGAACTTATTTTTAAGCTTAACATGCTCTCATGTCACTGAGATACTTTTTTTTTGTTGGACACATCTTTGAGCAAACCTCTCCTCCTGAGCCGTGTGGTAACTGCTCCTCAGTTCTGAAATCTTCAATTTTCAGTATGATGGGTGGATGGTGAATATATGTTGTTTGAGTATGGATCTATATGGAGTTACGGACATGATTTTTTATTTTTTTTAATTATTTTGTGGAGGCACGATGCTATAAATATGACATAAAATGCCCCAAATGAATTGTTCAATAACCTTGTTTCATGCTCCTCTTCAAGATTTGTATTTCAGCATATTGTCACATGAAAACTGTTTCTGATGATATTTAAGAAAGATTTTCATCACTAGACCATAATGGTGACCCCTTTTGCAGCATATACCCTGTTGAGATTTGGTTTTGGAGATATGTATATATATATACGAGGCAAAAGACCTTCTTTCTAAATGTGACTTTTTCACAAATTCTACGAACATAATCTTTTATTTTCTTATTTGTAACCCTATCTCCGGAGATAAAGAAGGGTGTGAGCTTTTTGTACGTCATATGCCTACATTTTTTTTTAAAACATTTCTCGTCGTTTTGGTAGACGGCAACATAATTGTTAGAGCTCATGTTCCTTTAGAAGGACAGAATCGAAGTATAATGTTGATCAATTAGATGTAACTATTGAATTTTACTGCGGTAAACTCAACACAATCAGTTATATATATATAAAATTTGAGTGGTTGAGACCAAAGGAACGACTTTCAAAATATATATTTAAAAGCCTCATTATGATTTGAGGTTCCTAACTATTCTGATCACCCACTAATTAAGGAACATAATCATGTGAAATTGAAGTCATTTTTGCAAAATCATATTAAATTTCAAGAAACCTCGCAGATGCACATGACATGACCACATGCTTATGGGTAATTAAATATATTAATCAGTGATTGTAATCTAGTATATAACTTAGGCAAATGCTTGTGGATTTTAATAGTACTCCTCCATTAATAGGGAGCTTTCTATTTTCTAATAGTATGAAAATATAAATGTGAAGAAAATGATCAAAATATATGTATTTATTTTCAATCACACATTTTTCAATAAAATAATATTTTTCATCACATCAATAATTTTTCCTTCATTTTAAACCACATATTTCTCATCACATCAACAGTAAAAATGCATTCTTACTCCCAAAATGTGCACCAAACAATCTCATACTTCATGAAGGAAAACGATGATATCAAAATTTCTATTAAGATAAACATATTCAGCAGAAAATTATCTCTAGATCTCTCTCTCTATCTCTTTCCTCTCATGAATATTTATTATTAACACTATTTCATTAGTGAAAGTGATCTTATAATATGTCTATCAACTATCACCATGATTAAGATTTAATCCACTTGTAATGAGTCATTAACATCAGATTACCCAAATCCCCTGGGGTAATAATGTAATGATTAAATGTGGTGTATTCAATTGGAACTTTGAAAACTTTGATGGCAGATGAACTTTCTATAGAAATTATACTCATGGGGGAACCAAGCTTCATCTTGTGTACATATAACCTCAAAAAAAACCCCTTTAAATACATTAAAAATAACAAAATCCACAAAAATAATTGTACAAAAGCTTCCTCTAGTTGTTGGCAAATTACCACATCTTGTTCTACATGCACTTTAGAATTTATCTAAATTTCAAAAACAAGTAGAACGCACTAAAAAGAATAGGAAGAAAAAGAGATCGACAATAACAACAAATTAAGCCGTGCTCTCGATATGGTATCTCAAGTTTGAGATATCTTGAGCCATTACATCACTTCTTGGATTGGTATTTATAGAAATCTATTTTTCTTAACGTACTATCTAGAGTTGTCAATCCCATTATAAACTTATTCTCTAGTCCTGTCTAGCTGATGCCGGACTTTGTTCTCATCTCTCTAGCAACACTAGAACATTGAGACTTACCTTTGCAAGGAACCACCAAGAAGAGAACGCTAATAGTCGGTAATTGCTAATGCAGCATCATCAAGATTCTCATTGCACATCGCAATACTTAGCGTTGCATGTGAATCTTGATGACGCTGCATTTGCAAGAAACGACTTGCCATCAGTTCATTGCAGATTGGTTAAAGACACTAGCCAGGACATAACTGAAAATGCAATAACAACAAAATTTTTGGAAAAGGTAAAAAGAAAAAAAGAAAAAAGAAAACGTGGATTTTGGACTTGTAAATTAAGGAGGGATTGTTTGAGTAACACGAGATGAACTCGGTGGAGAGAAAAATCATATTGCAGGGTTGAATACTTATATAACAGAAACCCTAATATTTTTAACCTGAAATCAATTCATACACATAAAAGAAAATTATTCAAAAATCGTAATTGAGCATCCAGTTGCAAAACGACTGGATCTCCTATAGACCACAGAAATTATGATGGTGGGCTTATAGATTTGTGTTTTGTCAGTACTGATTTATAAGGTGGGCTCCTTCAAAAGAATCTTTCAGGAGATCTTATCAGACATCAATATCTACTTTGTGCAAGCAATAGAAGCATAAAAGATCTGAAAAGTGAAATAAAAGATTCCTGTGAATTGAAGTTGAGAAAATACACAGTATTTTCAAGATTGAGCTATAAAAAACATAGATATCCAAGAACACACAGTTACACGACAAAGAGAAGATAAACAGTTTTCTGGCATAAAGAGGCCGGCTCGAGAAATGAAGAAAAAAGATGTGTAAAAACGGGAACCTGAGAGGACTGTGGAGGAAATTGGGTATTATTAGAGAGCGTAGAAGATGGAACGAACAGGAGTGCAGATACCTATGCTTCCAAGTACTAGGTTTATACTAACATTTGGGCGTACATCCGGTTCTTTGGGATGCGGTTCCTCTACTTTCTCCAATCAAAACTAGCCATTATTTTAACAATTAGGGTTTGTATGGAAACATAAAAAAAATGACAATTATGCTATTTGTACAAATGTGGTTTACAAAAGTGTGTTGACAAAATGATTTAGCAAGATCTAAGTTATTGATTTCAAAAACTGTTTTTTAACTCATTGATCAAGATCAACACGTATTTTGTAAACCACCAAAAATGAACCTCACAAGAAAATGCCCTTATGAACGTATTCCATGTGGAGGATGACGCATATTCGCGAATAATCTCACTCGTTTTTAATTGTAAAGTATCTTAGCCCCCTATTTGGTGGTAATTTTTTTTAGGATTATTCTACTTCACCCGAATTTTTTACCGAATCGCCACATGGCAGCCCTCTATTGGGGGGCGCCTAGGCCCACAGTAGCCCCCCAATATGGGGCCGCCATGTGGCGATTCGGTTTGTTCGTTTTTTATTTCAGAAGCTTCATGCTGCAACATATAACCTAAATAAACAAGGACCTTGTTATACTACCCGAAACAGGCACCCCCCCCAATAGGGGGCCGCCATGTGGCGATTCGGTAAAAAATTCGGTAACCCATTCGGGTAGTATAGCAAGGTCCTTTTTTTAAATATTATTTTGAATAATGAATTTTTGAAAAATGTTGTTAAAAGTATGACAAAATTTTAGATTTACATGTAGAATATTTTATTCTCTAAAGGCGCGTTTGATTGCGAACGTGAAATTCATTTGGAAAGAAAATAAATTTTAGACAATTCAATTACTTAGAACTTATCTGTATGAAAATTATTAATTAAATGTGTTTGATTGATTTTATTTTCAACATAAAAAATATTATACTTGTCTATTTTTTTATTGGTGGGAAGATGAGAGAGACTGAATTAGTTAGATAATAAAAATCACCCCTCCATGAAGGAAATGTTTTTTTAGTTTTTGAGAAAAATATGGTTGCATGACCAAAAGTTGGTAAAAAAATTCTATAGAAAAAATTGTTAATTAAATACTTCAAAATAAGATTTTGAGTGAAAAATGATATTTTTCATGGAAAAATAAAGTCAATCAAACACATTCTAAAATTATTGATAAAAATGAGTATGTAAAAAAAGAGTTTTGAAAGAATGAAAGAGAAATTGGGGCTAAAATGCTTAAATGAATAGAGGAAAAAGTGCAATTTTCGTTGACACCTTTGGGAAATGTAACAAATTTATTACTAGTTTTTTTTAGCATAATTTATCTTCAACCTTTAAATTATGCTCATGTTTGACAACCATTTTTGTAAAATAAATTTTTGAATAGCAGTTTTTTGGAGAATATGTTGTTAAAAAATAGAAAAAAATTGGGTTTACGTGAAATTTTATTGTGAGAATATATGGTTAAATATGAGTATGGAAAAAAAAAAAAATTGAAAGAATAATTGTCAAACGGGGGCATATAACAAAATTCGTCTTTTCCTCAATTTTTTCCATTAATGGCGGATTTGCTCCTCCTGAAATAAATAAACATAAAAAAATACAGTAAAACAATAAAAATAAGGAAAATTACAAATGGAATCTCCTCACAATTGGAAAGTACAAATAAATCACAGTTAAAACAATTAAATACATATTAACATATAAAATTAAATTAAAATTTTCTTCTTCCCCAACCAGGCTCGCCAATCTTAATCCACCCCATCGCAGCCAAACACCACTTCAACAAATGCAAATAACGGGCGACAATGATATGACCATTACTTTGAAAAAATAAAATAAATAAAAAACAACAAGATAAGATTTTTAGTAGCCTATAGATCGCAAAGTCACTATCGACAATAATTACATTAGTGGAAGTGGTGTTTGATCCTAGATAGGGATCGATTAGGATGGTAGGGGTGCTTGGTTGGAGAAGATGAAAATTTTCTAAATTCTCTTTAATGTGTTAATACGTATTTAATTGTTTAAAGTGTAATTTATTTGTACTTTTAAAAAGTAGGCTCCATTTGCAATTCTTTCTTATTTTTTATTATTTTACTGCTTCTTTTATGTTTATTTATTTAAATAGAAGGAAAACTCTCTCATTTAATGGTCAAAATAGATGGAAATACGAGTTTTGCTAAATAATTGGATGGCCGATTATGGATTATCCTCAAAAAAAAAAAAAAAATGATGAATTTGTCACATTTCATAGAGTTTGAGGAAGAAAAGTTCAATTTTTTCATTAATAAATATTTGAGGCCATCTGAATGTCTTTAAAAATTGTTTTTTTTTATTATTATTATTAATTTAGTTTTCTCTCTTGATAGTGTGTCCCAAAAAAAACATAAACTAAAAGAATTTTTATATCTATATTTAGGGATATGAATGGATCGAACCAAGTCAGTGTAAGTGTTATGTCCTATGTCCAATCAATTTTGGACATAAACACTTTTAATATATATAATCGATGCAATTTTATGGCAAGATCTATTATTTAATTGAATTAATATTCTAATAAATTAAATAATAGAATCTGTAGATTCAGGTCTTGGTGATTTGTTAATCACAAGGAGTTGTGATTGTAAGATACAAATTACATATGACTGAATTTTAAATCGTCTGTAGTCGTATGTAATGACGAGATACATATATCGTTATTACGGATAGATCATCACGTGTGTCATTTCTTACTTGTGAAGTAAGTAGCTAATCTCACAAGCTAAAGTGTGTTGACACTTAAATGAACACGTTGATGTTTTATTATAGAACAAAACATTGGAGACTCACTGAGAGATTCCGCATGGATAACTATCTGAGTGTCGTGGTTAATCTCTAATGTTCGGTAGTGAAATTGGTCATTTGACTTGAAGTTATCATAGTGTCTTATATGAGGACAGTCATACTTTGGTGATATTGAACGTTATTCTGCCAAGGATTGCTAATACAGCATCGTTCAGGTATGTTAAGAATTATATGAAGCTTGTGAGTGGTCAATAGATGATTCGTCACTCTTAGATATTAAGAAATTATGATCTACATTTTATCCAATTAAGTTGATGATGAAATCATTGACCAAGGTGAACTCATAAGTCGAAAATGAGTTTTCGACTTACATTGACTTAACAGTAGAATAAAAGATATGATCGATAATTGAGATTGACACACCTCCATATCTCGTAATTGATCGGATCATATTGACGAAGGGATTATAGTTTCACG
>CAIGRF010032895.1:0-12326 GCA_903798235.1 Fraxinus ornus | reverse complement strand
GATTAACGCTAGTAAATTTTGTTACTTCCGTTCTGCGGCAAGTGGAATCAGAGCGAAGGAGTTGCCTTGTTCGATGGCCAACAACGAAGTAGGAAGAGTTAACTCTCGTGACGTTGGTCGTAAGGATACCGATGCCGATTTATAGGCAGCGATTGAAGAGTAGGGGCGGACGACAGAGAGGTTGGAGGCCATGCTACAGCAACTGTTGAAGTGGCAACCTAATCCCAACGCCCTTAATGTCAATGCTCCTACTCCTGTCAATAGAAATCCAGTCGAGGGAGTTGCCTTTGGTCGCCTTAGAGGTGGATGTCCGCCTAGAGCAGTGAGACCCGTTCAGTTTGAAGATTTCAATGACGAAGATTCTGAAGAGGACTTTGCAGGTTACCCAGGGAATCATCAACAAAATCGAAATCAACCTGACTGTAGTCACGCGATTAACAAGATAACTGTCAGATACAACTTTTCAATTCCAAGATTGGATGACATGATAGATATATTGGAGGGTTCGAGGTTGTTCTCAAAAATTGATCTGCGAAGTGGCTACCATTAGATTTGGGTCAAACCTGGTGATGAATGGAATACAGCTTTCAAAATAAAAGGACTCTATGAATTGTTGGTTATGCCATTCGGGCTGTCCAACACGCCTAGTACTTTTGTGCGGCTTATGAACTAGGTATTGCGGCCTTTTATTGGAAAATATGTAGTCATTTATTTTGATGACATACTGATTTACAGTCGGTGTGAGAAAGACCATATGGAGCATCTTCAGGCTATGTTGGAAGTGTTGTTCGAGAACAAGCTGTTTATTAATTTTGAAAAGTGTAGTTGGCTAACAAGACTATTGTTATTCCTGGGAAATGTAGTCAGTTCGGAAGGTATATTGATTGATGAAGAAGAGGTGAGAGCCATTCGTGATTGGCCTACACCAAAGATAGTAGGAAAGGTGAGGAGTTTCCATGGGTTGGCGACGTTTACCGTCAATTTATTAGAGATTTCAGCAGTATTGTTGCACCTATAACTGAGTGTCTGAAGAAAGGAAAATTCAATTGGGGTGAAGTAGCTGACACTGCTTTTGCAGTGATCAAAGAAAAGTTGTGCACTACTCCCGTCCTTACCTTGCCCAGCTTTGAGAAATTATTTGAGGTAGAATGAGATGCTAGTGGAATTGGGGTTGGAGCAGTTCTTTCCCAAGAAAAGAAACAAATGACATTCTTCAGTGAAAAGCTCAGTGATGCGAGGCGAAAGTGTAGCACCTATGATCAGGAATTTTATGCCATTGTTCGTGCTCTAAAACATTGGGAGCATTATTTGATTCAGCGGGAATTTATATTATATACTGATCATCAGGCTTTGAAGTACTTGAATAGTCAGAGGAGTTTAAGTAATATGTATGCTCGATGGTCAACCTACTTGCAGAAATTTCCTTTCGTTCTGAAGCATAAATTCGGGGTTCTAAATAAGTGACTGATGCATTGAGTCGACGTGTAAGTTTACTGGTGACTATGCAGCAAGAGATTGTTGGGTTCGAGTTTCTGAAAGAATTGTATACTGATGATGAAGACTTCGCCAAGGTATGGGAGAAATGTGTCCTGAAGCAAACAGAGGGGGAGTTCCATATTGTTGATGGCTACCTGTTTCATGGTAATCAGATATGTGTCTCTCGGAGCCCTTTGAGGGAGAAACTAATTCGGGAGTTACATGGTGGAGGTTTGAGCGGTCATTTGGGACGTGACAAGACTATCAGTAGGGTAGCCGAGCGATATTACTGGCATCAGTTGAAACGCAACGTGGGTAACTTTGTTATGTTTATCAGACTTTTAAGGGACAGGCTCAAAATACAGGTCTCTACATGTCTCTACCTATATCGAATGCCATATGAGAGGATTTGTCGATGGATTTTGTTTTGGGACTCCCACGAATTCAGTGTGGAGTAGACTCTGTATATGTTGTTGTTGATAGATTCTCCAAGATGGGGTATTTTATTCCTTGTCGGAAGACATCTGATGCTTCTCATGTTGCTCAACTATTCTTTTGTGAGGTAGTTCGTTTACATGGAGCTTCTCAGTCTATCACGTCTGACATGGATTCAAAGTTCCCTACCCATTTTTAGGTTACATTATGACAACGGATGGATACTATTCTAAAGTTCAGTAGCACTGCGTACCCGCAGACTGACAGATAGACTGAGAATCTGAACTAAACACTGGGAAATTTAATTCGGAGCATTTGTGGTGATAAGCCAAAATAATAATGCAGTTCACTCTGCTACTGGTAAATCTCCTTTTGCCTTAGTGTATTTGAAGCCTCCTAAGCATGTGTTAGACTCGGCACGTCTTCCCAAGGTTGCTGGACCAAGTATGGCGATCGAGAACATGGCTGAGCAGGTTTGTGATGTTCAGACAGAAGTGAAAGCCCGGTTGGAAGGAAGGAATACGAAGTATAAAGCTGCTATATATGTCAAAAGGCGTGAGAAATTGTTTACTGTAGGTGATCGGATTATGGTGTTTCTGCATAAGGAAAGGTTCTCAGTTGGTTCTTATAACAAGTTGAAACCAAGGAAATACGAACCGTACAAGGTGATCAAGAAGATCAGTGACAATGCCTACGTGATCGACTTGCCTGCTGAAATGAACATATTGTAGTTAACCTTTATGAGTTTTGTGATGATGTTCCATTTTATCCGAATTATAACTCGAGGTCGAGTTCTACGTTGTTTAAGGCATGTTGGCGGGCAGTTGAAGTTTTATCGTTTTGTTGTTTTTTGCGTTTTTGGTTATTTTAATTTAGTGGATGTCTATTTTGATATTTTTGCTTAAATTAGGATTTCCATAGACTATTTAAAGGCTCTTTGTTATCAGAATGAATAGAATTCATTTTTGGTTGCTATTATTTTCTGATGGATTCAAGTTTTCACGTGTTTGAGCTTACACCAGTAACCCCTTGAACTTCCGTTCTGCATCACTAAAAAAAAGAAAAGAAAAGAAAAGAAATTCAAATTAGTGGCAATCATTTAGGGATGTCCAATTGACCAAGAGTATGTTATTTTTGCTTCAAGAAAGTTATTTTCTTTGGGTTTTGTAAATAGCTATTTTTATTTATTTATCATTTCAGGGCGAAGTGGGGTAGAGCCTTTTGTAAATAGCTCTCCCGCTCTTCGTTTCCACTTTCAATCAACATTGTGAATATTTGCCTGCAGAGATGTAACAGATAATGGCTCCAGCAAGAACTTTGCAACTTCAACTGAAATCATTTCATACATGTCACAAAATTAACACACATCAATAGTGGCATAATGATCCAAATTGCTATTATTAGCAAAGAGTAATGAGAAATACAAAATGTTTAGACTCATTACATTAAGTGTAAAGACCCGACCTCTGTGCGTAAGCTCTTAACTTACTATTGGAAGTCACTCACTTCTGCAGTCATGTTTATCGCAATCTAGAGTACCTTAATTCCAAGAGCCTGCTACCTACCTTAATTCTAGGAGTGTGCTTTACTTTCTATGTTCTGTAAGCTGCAGCTAGACTCCTTCTAGGAAAAGATTGAGTGGTTTGTACTTAATCTCTGTAGACCTTTCCTCTTTTTTTTTCTTCTATATATCCTCTGTATATTTTCTCACAAACACATAATACACAAGAAAGAAATTTCTATATGATATCAGAGCTAATTCTTAACGGGACCTGTCTCTGAATTTTTTTCATTCACAACTTTTCTCAGTCTTCCTGATGGATGAAGAAAACTCAATTACTTCTTCCTCTCCAAGTCTTATTGAAGTTGAGGATAACCTAAATCAAAGACTCAGTTCAGTTTTATTAATGAGTTTAATTATCTTTCATGGTCAAGAGCCATTTCTCTTGCTCTTGGCGGAAGATCGAAGCTTGACTATATCAATGGAAGCATAAAATCTCCAGACGAGTCCTCCTTTACCTATGAGACATGGTTGTGCAAAGACCAGTTGGTCATGTCTTGGCTTCTTAATTCCATGGAAAAGAAAATTGCTTATATCTTTAGCTTCTCTACTTCTTGTGATATGTGGAAAAATGTCAAGAAAATGTATGGCAACCAGAATAATGCAGCTCGTGTTTTTCAACTCAAGAGGGATATTTCAGGGCTCCAACAAGAAGGTAAGTCATTTGTCCAACATCTTGGTGAATTAAAGAATATGTGGAATGAGTTAGGTATGTACGCCCTCATACCACATATTCTACCATTCCGTTAAAGAGAGCTGAGGAAGACAAAATATTAGCCAGTCTTAGCTCTGATTATGAATACCTGTGTAGCCATATCTTAATGAGACTTCGAGCTTTCCTCCTTTTCAAGCATTTGTGCCACGATTCAATAAGAAAAACCTGTAGAAAGTTGATGAACATCGAAACAAAGTAAAATATGCTAGAAACGAGAGCGTGTGTCCATTCACAAGATTTCTGATGGAAAAAATTACAGCGTTGATCAATGAATTTGCTTTTTATCTTTAAAAACAAGAAAAATTGGAATGGTGATGGTGAACAAATGACCACTTCTGGACTCGAGAATCCTACGCCCTACTTGGTAAATTCACAGGATTTGTTACTGAGACTGATGGCATATCATCCCATAACATTCGAGGTATTTTAGAGGCTTTCTCTACTGCTCTTCAAGTTAGCCTTGTACATGATTATTGGATAATAGACTCAGGTGCCATAGACCACATGACTAGTCAAAGGTCACATTTAAATGATTTTGAAAAATTGTCCAAACCATCTCAAGTCTCAGTTGCTAATGGTAAAGGTGCTTGAGTTTTAGGGAAAGGAAAAACAAGTAGGTTTCAAAAAATATAAAGTCGGTTGCTCTTTATGTTTCTTCCTCTCCTTGTCATCTCTTATCTGTTGGAAGAATCACAAACTCTTTGAATTGCCTTGCCATTTTTTCACCTCATAATGTCATTTTCCAGGACATTGTCACCAGGAAGAAGATTGGTGATAGTTTTTACCTGAATTGACTGTACTATCTATCAAAGGATCCTCAAATCTCAAAAGTTTACAAGTTAGTTCCAGTCCTACACAAGATCAACGACTTTGGCATCAACATTTAGCTCATCCTTCTGATCTGGTGTTGCAAAAGTTGTTTCCATTTTTTTGTAAAACCTCCATGACTTGATATTTGTCACTTGTCGAAGTCTTCTAGGTTGCCTTTCTGCATTTCTGTGTCTAAGTCTAGCAAGCTATTTGAAATTGTACATTCAGACATTTGGGGTCCAGTTTTTAAATCTTTTGATGGATACAAATATTTTGCAACCTTTATTGATGACTGCTCAAGGATTACTTGGTTATATCTTTTGAAATTTAAGAGTGAATTGTTGAATGCATTCCAGGATTTTCATCGACTAGTCACCACACAATTTTCAATCACCATTCATACCTTAAGGTTTGAAAATGGAACTGAGTATAAGTCTAATAACATGTCACAATATTTGAGCATACATGGCATTATGCATCAAACAAGTTATGTTGGAACACCCCAATAAAATGGCACCGCGGAAGAAAAAAATTGAGATTTGCTTGAGAAAACTACAGCCCTAATGTTTCAAATGAATGTGCCCAAGAAGTTTTGGTCTCAAGGTGTTCTTACTGCTGCCTATCTTATTTACTGACTGCCTAGTCGTGTACTACAATTTAAATCTCCCTATGAAGTGATGAAGGATAGAAAGATTGATTTGTCTCACCTAAAAGTCTTTTGATGCACAGTTTATGTTCATATTCAAGCACCAAATCGTGATAAACTTGATCCTTGAGCTGTTAAATGTTTGTTTTTAGGGTACTCATCCACATAAAAGGGATACAAGTGCTACAATCCTATCACCAAGAAATTTGTTGTATCACGTGATGTTAGATTTAATGACACAACACCTTATTTCAGTAAATCTCTAGAAAATAGTGGTCAGGGGGAGCTTGTTCTTGATCTTCTTCCCTTGCCTACTTCTAACATCAAACTTGACTATGCTGCTCCAGCTTCTTATCATGATGATCAAGGACTCACAAACCCCACTGTTATTCCTAAATATATTTATTCTAAGCCTTCTAGTTCAGTGCCTCATTTGGACTCTTCACATTCGCCTTTAGTCCCAGTCAGACGAAATCCTGCTCATGATAGACATCCACCACCAAAGCTACATGATTATGTTACTTATCATGCACGGTATCCAATAACCAATTTACTTACATATCACATGGTTTCCTCTTCTTACGCTATTTTTCTGAGCAGAGTCTCCAATGTCTAAGAACCCTGGAATTTTCAAGAGGCAAATCTATCCAGTGAATGGCGGAATGCTATGGCAGAAGAAATGCAAGCTTTAAATGAAAATAAAACATGGAGTGTTGTTCCATTACCTCAAGGAAAAAAGGGTTGATGGGAGTCGATGTATATATAAGACTAAGTTTCACTGAGATGGCTCAGTTGAAAGGCATAAAGCTCGGTTAGTAGCTCATGGATTTAGACAAACCTTTGGTGTTGACTATAATGAGACCTTTGCTCATGTGGTTAAAATGAATATTATGAGGGTCGTACTATTTATTGGCGTTAACCATGCATGGCCTTTATACCAAATGGACGTTAAAAAAATGCCTTCTTGCATGGAGATCTTGAAAAGGAAGTTTACATGAAGCTTCATCCAGGCCATCTTCAATTACGTGATCTGAGTTTGGTTTGTAAGCTTCATAAATCAATTTATGGGTTAAAACAATCTCCTCGTGTGTGGTATGCCAAATTAAGCTCCGCTCTTGAAGCAGTTGGGTTTAAACGTAGCAATGTTGACTCCTCTCTTTTTGTTCGTATTGGATCAATGGGCAAGTTAGTTGTCCTTATTTATGTGGATGATCTTATTATTACTTATGATAATGTTGATGAAATTGAGGCTCTCAAATGTATTCTTAGACAAAAGTTTTCTATCAAAGATCTCGGTTTTCTGAACTATTTCCTTGGCATTGAAATGGCCACTTCTTCCAAATGTTTATTCCTCAACCAAAGGAAAAAAACTCTCGATTTGCTCCAAGAAGCTGACATGGAGGACTGCAAATCCGCTAGAACACCTCTTGATAGCAAACTGACCATGGATATAGGCAGTGATCTTCTTGACAATGTGAGCTACTATCAACGTTTAGTAGGTAAACTCATGTACCTCACTATAACCAGACCAGATATCACATTTGCGGTTAGTCTAGTAAGTCAATTCATGCATTCTTCAACTACTACTCATCTTCAAGTGGTTAAGCGCATTCTACGGTATCTTAAGGGCTCTATCAGTCGAGGCATTCTTATGAAAAACAACTCAAACACAAATTCTTGGCTACACAGATGCTAACTGGGCAGGGAACTCTCTTGATCGCAAATCTACAACTAGTTTTGGTACCTTTGTTAGAGGTAACTTGGTTACATGGAAAAGCAAGAAGCAAATCTTGATTGTTTGTTCGAGTGTAGAGGCTGAATATAGGGCTATGGCTTCCACTGCATGTGAACTTGTTTGGCTCAAGGGCCTTCTCTCCGATTTAGAATTTCCCAATTCTCAACCAATGGCTCTTGTGTGTGACAATCAGGCCCCTATGCACATTTCTTCTAACCCCGTTTTTCATAAACAGACCAAACACGTCGAAGTTGATTGCCACTACATTCGTGCTCAAGTTCAGTCCAAGGTAATTCAAACTTACTACACCCGTAGCCAAGATCGAATGGCAGATATTTTTACCAAAGCTCTGCCGTTCACTCATTTTCAACTACTGCTTCTCAAGCTTGGCTTAATTAATCCCTTTGATCCAGCTTGAGGGGGAGTATTGGAAGTCACTCACTTCTGCAGTCATGTTTATTGCAGCCCAGCCTACCTTAATTCCAGGAGCCTACTACCTACCTTAATTCCTGGAGAGTGCTTTACTTTCCATGTCATGCAAGCTGCAGTTTGACTCCTTCTAGGAAGAGATTGAGTGGTTTGTACTCAATCTCTGCACGCCTTCCCTTTTTTTCTTCTATTCATCATCTGTATATTTTCTCACAAACACATAATACACAAGAAAGAAATTTCTATACTTACGTATTGTCTGCTCTGAAAGAGCGTAAACACATCTTACTCACGAATTTCTGTCAAGTTTCCAGAATTCGAACACATGAACTCCACTAAAGAGAAACTTATAACTATTGGGCAAGTTACAGATAAACTATAAATGCATGTAATGACAAATTTTCAAGAGATTGCAGTATATTCCGTCGGCTGCCAAGGAGGCATCAGTAATCTTTGCACAAGCAGCAAGCCCAAGTGATTTCAATGTTTTCCCACAAGCAATGGCTAACACAATCAATCCTGAGTCAGTCAAACCATGGCAAGTCACAAATTTCAAATCCTTGAGTTTGAGTACCGTATTTCCCAACAGCTGCCAGACCTTTATCTCCAACATATATAGCAGCCTTTAAGAAGAGGATATAATAGTAAGAATTTTTCTCACAAGACAAATTAGTAATTATAATTGTCGTCATAAGCATAATTAAAGGTACACATGAAGACATTTTTAAAAAATTGCTCATAAGTAAGTATAATCATAATGAAATAACTAAAGCATAAATATTTTTATCAAATTAATCTCAAAATAAGTAACTTTTTATGTAAAACAAGGAAAAAAAGTAACTTAATGAAAATTACGTGAAAATGAAATACAAATTTAAAATAAATCAAACTTTTTAAATGTTTCCAAAGGTAACGCTCCTCTTCGGTGCCCTAAACGAACGTTTGCATTTCGAAGAGGTAACGAGACTTGACTTTAATTTGGATATTCTAATTTATTTATGGTGTGAGAATTAGGACATTTCCGTGCACATCATCTTTGTATATGAAAATTGTCCAGATAATGTTCGAATAGATTAAGTATAGTCGATAGATCAAGTCCTAAACCAATGAGTTGAGTTATGTTAGGGCCATAATTTGATGTGTGCGCATTAGATTTTAGATTAGTCAATAACTGATGTGTTTGCAGATTATAGTTTCAACTCAATCTACTAAATACTTGAATTAACATTGGTTGATCAAGATTTACTTGTCATATCTAATCTAATGCGGTTGGTACAATGTGTAGGCTCGACTTGACATGACACAAAAAAACTAAACAACCAAGACTAAGTGTACGTTTGGTAAACACTTTTTTGTAGATTATAAGTTGGATGATAAATTTGGAATCGTTAAAAATACATTTTGGAATAATATTTTGATGGAGAATATATAGTTAAAAATAAGGAAAAGTTTTGAGTTTACGCGTAGTATTATTTGGGATAATTGTAGCAGTGGTCCCAAACCTTTAATTTTTTTGCAGACTATGCCTTAACCTTTATTTTGGCAGCTGCAGTCCCAAACCTTTCACTTTAACAGCAGTTTGAGTCCATTGGACAGATTCCATCCAATACCTCGTTTGTCTAATTGGTAGTCTCGTATTGTTAACAACAATTGATCTTCTTCGTGATTTATGTTGCAGAGATGACTTTTGCAGATCTACAAATTGGTCATACCCAATTTTTGTAATGTTGTATGAGATTTGGGTACAGAGTACTGTTTGGTCATACCCAATTTTTGTATTGTTGTATGAGATTTGGGTACAGAGTACTGAATGGAATCTATTCAATGGATTCCAACTGTAATAAAAGTGAAAGGTTTGGGACTGCAACTACAAAAATAAAATGTTAAGGTATAGTCTGCAAAAAACTAAAAGATTTGGGACTGTTGCTGTAATTATCCCATATTATTTTATTAAAGAATGCGTAGTTGAAAAAAAGAGAGAAAAATGTATTTTAAACAAGGGATTGGATTACTTGGATATCTCGAGGGACATGGTGGCCGAAAAAATAAAATGAAGTATATATATTAAAAAAAAACACCTTTAAACATGCCTGCTTTGGTTGGGATTAAAATTTAATTAAAATCTCAAGTCAAATTCAACAATTAATTTTAACCATATATATAATGAGATTTACAACTTTTCAATCATATATTTCATCAACTTTTATCAAAATTTACTGAAAATGTGATTTTAATCTCTACCAAAACATGACAATATTTAAGACGTGCATGTAAGGATATCTACATTTATAATATATGAGAACTATAATATGTGAGAATTATTTGATTCCTTATTGCGTTCTTAAAGTTTTGCTTGTGATCGAAAATATCTTTCTATGTTTCCAATGTAAATAAGATTGTTTAATGGCTATAAGAATGAGAAAGCCCGAAAACCCATAATTATGGTATTCCAATTTCATTTTATTCTCTTTGTTCTTCTACTCAATGACACAATAAAACAATTCAAAAGGAGTTATGCCTAGATGGCTCCGCAACCGTTTAGGTCTCTACACCCCTTCACCTGTTGTCGGGAGATCTTGTATATAGCTTTTTCCTTATCTATTGCCATGATCCTCGTTAGGTTATTTCTACTTGTAATTAGCATGTAACATTCCCATATTTCATTGTTATTGTGGAAAATGTCCGTACCTTTCATTTTTTGACATTTTCACCCTTATTTCCATATTTCATTGCGCAAAAGGTCATTTTTTTTATCTGTTTTCTCCATTAAAAATTGTGAAATGACGAATATACACTTCTCTTTAAATAAAACAAAAAGAAAAAGAGAAAGTTAATTGCAACCATACCCCCAAAAATTTTTAAAAAGTGCAAATGAGTCTCAAGTAAATTATTAAAAGGGTAATTAGTATATAATGTCCATATATTTCACTGTTATTGTGTAAAACGTTCATACCTTTCATTTTTTGACATTTTCACCCTTAATTACACATTTGATTGTATAAATCATCATTTTCATCTATTTTAATCCAATTTCTCAATAAAGAACTGTGAAATAATGAATATACCCTCCTATTTAATTTTTTTTTTTAATTAATAATTCTTTAATAATTTATTTGACACCCTTAATTACCCTCGTTTTCACTTTTTTAAAAAAAAATAATTTGTAATAATTTATTGGGACTTATTAGCACTTTTTTTAAAAAAAAAATTGGGATTATGGTTGCAATTAATTCTTTAATCCTTTTTATTTAAATATGAGTATATATTCGCCATTTCACAGTTTTTATTGAGAAATTGGATGAAAATAAATAAAAATAATTGTTTGAGCAATTAAATGTGTAATTAAGGGTGAAAATGCTAAAGAAGTAAATGGTAGAGACTTTTTTGCAATAATAGTGAAAGGTGGGAACATTATATACTAATTACCATTTTAATAATTTATTTGAGACTCATTTGCGCTTTTCAAAAAAATTGGGACTATGATTGCAATTAATTTTTCTTTTCTCTTTTGTTTTATTTAAAGAGAATGATATATTTGTCATTTCATAATTTTTAATTGAGAAAATAGATTAAAATGACCTTTTACGCAATGAAAGGTAGAAATAATGGTGAAAATGTCAAAAAATGAAAGGTAATAACGTTTTTTTACAACAATAGTGTAAGGTGGGGACGTTATGTACTAATTACCCTTATTTCTACCCTTCAACACCTTAAAGATTTCCTTTCCTGTTTTGAAATGAAATTAGTTATCTCATTTTCTCTTGCGATTTCTTGAATCTCCCAAAATGAAGAACTTAACTTGATTAGGGATTGTATAGATCAACGAAGGGCCGGCTCTGAGGTGAGGCGGATAAGGCCCACGCCTCAGTCCCAAAACTACAAAGGGCCTCATTTTTTGACCCCAAATTTTTTTTGGGTTTGGCCCAAATTCCGGGGCCTGCATATATTGGTCCACTCTTCATCTCTATCCACAATCCACCGGAGCCACAGGCCACAACCATCTCCTTCCCTTTCTACAACTCCAACCGCCTAGCAGAAGCCGTCTCCGGTTGTTTTCCTCCTTTCCACTCCACTTTCCTTCCGCTCGTTTTCCTCATTTCCTTTCCCTCCCTTCGAACTTTGAAGGCTTCACTCTTTCACAACCCTAACCGTGCGGTCCGTTCGTTCTTAGTAGTATCACCATGTTCCATTACAGACTTACATTATTGGCATTACCTTTATTTTCTTTCCTCATTTTTTTTTCTATTTGTCGATAACATATAGTAATAGTTATGTTCTGTAAGTCACTTACAGTACTATGATATGATTATCTTGATTTTCTTTCTTCTTTTGTTATTTGATTTCATCAATAACATAGATTAGTTGTTAATTGTTATGTTCTAATTTCTATTTCAGCCATCTCATTACATAGAACATAAAAATGTTGGTAAATGTACCCTCCTCCTTGAGATTAATATCTTAAAAGTAAAGGAGCATTTGAATGCATATGTACCTGAAATTGCATAATTCTTCATCTATT
>CAIGRF010032892.1:6863-19067 GCA_903798235.1 Fraxinus ornus | reverse complement strand
TCGTTGCCCGCTTCATTTTCTTCATTTAGATACACGTTCTTGTATAGTTGTGATACTCTCACCATAAAAGAGGTGTATGATACTTTATTTTCAAACGAGAAGATGAAGCATCTGGTTTCAGATGTCAGAGATGGAGAATGTCTTGTTGCTCATGGTGGTTCTGTAAGGGACGGATCGAAGTCTAAGTTCAGTAATCAGATTTGTAACTTTTGTAAGAAGAAGGGAGCGCTTGAAGAAAAATTGCTACAAATTTTAGAATAAAGAAAGGTTGGCTGCTAGTTGATATGGTAAGCAATCAGAGACTTCAAGTGAAATAGACCTCGCAGAGAACATTGTAAGTGAGGGAGATCTCTTGGCTATTTTCGATATCGAGTTTAAAGTAGAGGAGGATTGGATTCCGGATTCAGCATGTGTGTTTCATATGTGTCCTAATAAGGACTTGTTTACTACATACGAAACCGTTTCCAAATGTGTCATGATTATGGAAGACAACACACCTTGTTGGGTAGCTGAAATTGGTATAGTCAGATTGAAGCTATTGGATGAGACAATTAGAACACTTGGCCATGTTCGACATGTTCTGAATTTGAAGACGAATTTCATCTCGTTGTCTATTCTAGATTCAAAGGATTATGAGTTCTTTGGTGGAGGTAGAAATGGAGTTTTGAAAGTTTGTAAGGATGCTCAAGTTGTATTGGAGGGATATAAAATATCTCAATTATACATCTTGCATAATCCAAAAGAGTTAATCAGCACATGTTCATTACCGTGGTAAACATTCAGTTTGATACAATACCTTTAGGAGCTTGTAAGGGGGTCAGATTTGAAGAATACTGCTCAATTGAGTTCAGAAAAATATAGATAATGCCGCTTTGTTACTATCACCTGCGGTGCTATTGTATTCAATTGCTAAGGACGAACCTAGGGTAAAAAGTATGTGGATGCTAATTTTGTTGAGCATTCTTTCAGCATAGTAGAATATGTACAATCTAGCAAGGACATTTTTTTAATTGTGTTTGATTCTGCTTTAGGGTGTGTTACACCCCAATGTGGTGAATTTTAAAATTATTATATTTTTTTGGGAATATGGGGTAATTCTGCAAAGTAGTGTTTGTATTTATTGGAAGAAGTGGAATATTTTGAGTTTGGTTGGAGAAATCGATTTTTGTTATTGTTGAAGATTTAGTTTAGTCCTTGCAAACGGATTTTCTTCTCCAAGTGGAAAATATTTTGGAGTTTTGTTCGTTGTAGTCTAATTCGCGTTAAGGTGGAGATTGTTAGAATTTGGGTGTGATCCGAATTTCTCGTTGAANGTTGTAGTCTAATTCGCGTTAAGGTGGAGATTGTTAGAATTTGGGTGTGATCCGAATTTCTCGTTGAAGTAATTGAAGAATTTTGATTGAAGTGCACGTCAAGAAGAATTCAGTTTGAAATGTTATTGGAGTCCTATGTCGAGTTGAAGTTCTATTTTGGAAGCCTATTTGGAGTTGAAAAATGGTAATGGACTTAAAGAAGAGTTTGAGATGGAGAAAACAATTTCAGAACAAAATAAAAATAAAAATTCGGGCATGGGCGCCACCTGTACCTGTTCCGATTTTTCATTTTTTCTCTCCTTTTCCGTTTTGGACTTGGTTTGTTGGCATCTTATTTCATCAACAACTCTATTAGAAGGTTTGGACGTCCCATGTATGTTCTCTATGAATATTATGCTCTTCTATACAATCTCATAAATATTGGTGCAATAAAATCTCCTAATTCTTCTGCCATAATTTCTCGTCTTCTTTTATTATTTTGCCTGTGATCAAATACTTTATTATTGTGCCATATAATTTCAACATCTTAATCCGGTGGTTAGTTTTATAACAAGTGGTATTAGAGCGATTTTGGTATCTTGTTTGTTTCACAACATCTATGATGACATATATTTATATTTTCAGCAAATGTTATCTTTTATTATCATTATATTAAATGTAGTATGTAAAATATAAATTTGCAAATTGCAGTATCAAAGTGTAGTTACATCCTATATGCGGGAAGTATTTTGTAATTCTTCTTAAAAATAATGTAAAGATCGCTATATCGACACCACATTTTATTTGTATCAAAGGTTTCTAAAATCTACTTATGTCATACTTAGTACTCAAGACTTTTTTGTTTCATCATTCTATTAATTAACACATTTGTATTTGTCTATTAAATTTTTATTTTGAAACTAATAAACATTTAAAATAGGTTATGGTCAATCATCAAAATTAATAAAAACAAGTTATTTCTATCTATTATTTGAAATATTATTTTGCGGAGATAGTAAATAAGCTTTTTGGGGACATTTTGGGGACAAAAGTTTGGAACTTCTCTCCCTTCATATTTATAATAATTTCGCATTTAAATGAATTATTTATGAACCGGATCCAATTTTTACTCGAAATAGTATAGTTGGAACGGGTTTAACAGGTTTTACGGGCTGTTGACTGGTTCAAGCGGTTCAAAGGTGCGCTCATGTCTAATTTGCTTGTTTCAAGGTTAACTAATTCAGTTGTGTTACATGTACATCAAAACTTACATATTTGTTTACCAATAGATCATGTGATAAGATTTGATTGGGTCAAAATCTTATTATTCAAATAAAAAAAAAAAAAAACTTCACCACTTTCTTTTGACACCTCATCAATCTGTAAAAGATTATGTAAATGGTAATGAACAAGTAACATTTTCCTAACTCAATTGCTCTTGTAGTCTTTTGATGCTCTTGTTTGGTAAAAATTTTATATCGGATTTTAAATTGGTTCTAACCCCACATTTTATTTTACTATTTTTATTCACTTTTTAATTACGCATTTTATGGAATCCACCAACCTATAATTTTTTTAAAAATAAAATAAAATAATTTTAAGATTATTGACAAGTTAATCATTTAACCTTCACCCAACATGAACCCAATACCAAAGGCTTATCCATTTGAAGCTTCTTTGGCCCGTGAACATCTAAATTCTAAACACAAATGATTTCGGCCAATTTGTCCTATATAGATTTTTTTAGCAACCTACTCTTTAGACAGTTTTCTTGAGAGTTTTGTTGACATTGTATGGCATGACACACTTTTTGCCTTTAATTTTAACAACACTCCAAATATTTAGTGGTCTCGATTTTGACACTACACAATGCCAAGGAAGATGTACATTTTTAATGTACAAATAGCTTAGGGTGTGTTTGAGCCACATTATTTTGAAAGAATGTATTTTGAAATAGTACATTGATGGAGAATGTGTGGTTGAGAAAGAAAGAAAAATTATTGATGTGATGAAAAATATTATTTTATTGAACAATGTGTGGTTGAAAATGAGTAGAAGAATGAAAATAAAAATTTTAATGCGTACCAAATAGGGGCTTAATCCTTAAAATTTTATATGCAAACTTCACTCATATAAATGTAATTGAAAGTATAATGTATATGTACCCTATATACACATACAATACAGTACAAGCATGTATATTAAAGTGGGTAGGGTGGGGTGGGGGTAAAGACGATGCATGTGAAGGGCAAGAAGAAGCACATGCAATATCATGTGACGTGCAATACATGCAATTTAGTGCATGCTACTTGGGATAATATATACAAACACAACCTAAGCATGGCAGTGTGTCCATGTCTAGGGATCTTTCCATGTTATTTGGTAACGGGTTGCAATTATTCTTGTCTCCTCTTCCCTACTAGCCCACTTTTCTTCTGACTATGACTCGCGCGTCTCTATTCGTGAACAACATATACACTTGTACGTCACGTCTTATCGTCGAGTCAAAACTTTCACAATAAAGATACGATATACATGTATTTTTATTATATTAAAAAATTTAAAATTTTCAGAAAATGTCAAATTGTTTGGCGGGCCGATCACCATTGCCCCATCCCCGTTTGGCTCCAACACTACTGCTATCAACTTGTTACTTGAACCACACTATAGGTTGAAGAAGAGATCGTATCAATTCGATTGGAGTGAATAAATATTAAATACTTCGGACCGATGTTTGATTTAGGGAAAAAAACTAATTTATAAAGGTTGTGATATTTTTCTATTATTAAACTTGGACAAGCATAACTTATATAGGGATTTTATTTTTTAGAGAAAAAGGAAACACATTAAACAATAGTAGAAAGTCGCTTTTGAAGAATTCCATTCTGTCACCCCTCACATCACGTGGCTTATGGCCATAAGAAATTGAGTTCAATGGAATTAGGTTTTCAATAGTGAAGATTAGGTACACGGTATACTTCCCACTTCGGCTGGCAGCCTCATTTGAGGCTATATATAAACTTATGTAGGGGTTTTTTGACAAATTTTTAGTAGATTTCGATAAAAATAAATGTAATGCATGATTGAATAGCTGATAAAACTTGTGTATCATATGAAACGTGTAGTTAAATTGAAGTTTGAATATTTGAAAAATTGATAAAAGTTTTATCAACGTTTTATCAAACAAACACTAAATAAAATAGTAGTATTATCGTCTTGTATCGAGTTATGAGTTTATTTGATACTCGACTCAATTTCTTCAACATATTTCACGTACGTTAAAGAGCGAAGTCTATGAAAAGATGCTAGGTAATGAGAACTACTTGCATGTAATTATTATATATTTGAGAATCATTTTTCGAGTCTCTTTTGACATGATTAAATTGAGATTAAAAATTAAATTTCGATAAATTCAACAACTATAATGCAATACAAGTATAAACCAATAATTAACACACACCCGACCGTTGAAACTCCTAATTGTTTAAAAAAAAAATTCAAAACTTGATTTATTTCAACTTTTGACTAACAAATTCTCTTTTGACTATTTCATTAAAGGTATGTAATAGTTAAGATACCCCTCAAGGCGGTGCTTGATATTTGCTGGAGCTGATTTTGTGGGCTTTAAAGAAAGGCCTATTCAGTCCTTTAATCTATAACTAATTGGTTCAGTTCACTTCAGTCCAGCCCAACATGGGAGTTGGTTTTACAATATTTTAACATGCTCTTTTTGTTGTCATATTTCTTATTTATTTCAATTAATATTAAGGGCATATTTTTTTCCCTTCAAAATTTTACTTTTAATAGACAAATTGACGAAAAGGATTGAGTTCACAGAAAAATCATAGTTTGAAAACGGTAAACTATTGGTTGATAATGATAATTATAGATTTTAAAGTTATTTGTCACTGATAATTGCTTAATATGCACAAAATAAACACCATGATTAGTAGGTGATTTCTTGTGTGTGTGTGTGTATATATATATATATATATATATATTACCTTTGTCTCACATAGATGGACTTGATTTCTCTTTTCGTTTCTTTCAAATTATAAGTTACTTTTCTTGATGAGAAGTGGTCCTTTTCCATGTTGTCTCTGTGGGGATAGAAGATCCCTACGGCTCTGTTTCGCTGATCAATCAACTCCTCGTTGATGATCTTACGTCTCATCATTTCCAGCAGAGCATCATAGTTGGTGGGGGTCCTGATATTGTACATCACTCCAAAAGATGGTGTTCATGTTAGACCACGTCGTAGTGCGGACAAGGCCTCCCGATCAGTGACTTGCATGCAATATGTCATCTAATCAATAAAGCGGGCTAAAAAACTCTTCAATGTGTTTCCCAGCTACTACCTCATGTTTTGAAGACGTTGTATAAGAGCCTCTCCTTCTTTACTTACAGTAAATCGTTCCAGGAACGTACTTCTAAATTCTGGCCAACTCCTGATACTTTCTGGGGTAACCTAATGTACCAGATTTTTGTCGCTCCGCTTAAAGTCAGATAGAAGGCCCTGCATTTGACAATGGGGATGGGGCCTCTTTGGCTCATGTGTGTTTTGCAACTGTTCAAGTGCTTGATTAGGTCGCCTCTTCCGTCATACTTTGGTATCTTTGGCGACACATAGTGACTCGGGACATGAGCATTTCTTAGTTCTTGTGAAAAAGGTAAATTCTCGTCGTAGTCATTGGGGCCACAAGATTTTTGAGGTTCATTCCGGTCCTCATCTTGATCAGCCTGAAATCTTGGTTGCGGATAAAGTGGGCCTGCCTGATCCCTCACCATTTCCTTCCTCCTATTGCACCTATTTCTAGACGGGACAACACGAAGGGCATGTCCTTGACTCTCCTACGATTGACTGGCCACATGAGGTGGTTGTTGTGGCCTATTTCTAGGTGCATGAGGTGGTTGGGATGGTTTGTGTTTGGTTCCCTCGAGACTGATTCTGTCAAAGACACTAACATACCATTGCGGCATATGTTGTGGCTTGTATTCAAGGAAATTATCCTCCATATTCGTCTGGGCCTCGGTGGGTTGGCCAGAAACATAGTTTGAAGAGATATTAACTCCCACCTCCCTTTCATGTGGGTTAACTTCTCTAGCTTAGTTGGGGGGTAACGCCCTTTGGCTTTGGACTTCGTCCTCAAGTGGATAGTTTCCTTACGGTGCAGAAGGAAGAATTGGAAAACCTCCCTAGCCTTGCATTTGCATGAGGAGTTCTTGCATAGCCATGTTCTGATTGGTGATATTTCTCATGTTAGCTGTCGTGGTTGCTACTCCTGGGTGAGTTGAGAAGTTGCCCTTATCCCATCGCGACATGATGGTGGTGGGGTCGGTGTTGACTCACTTGGACTGCTGCTTGTGGAACCTCTTTATTAGGACTTTGTCTCACTCTAGTCTCTATGGGGAGGGACATCACGATTTGAACTCATTTTTTTTTTACCAAATTATCAGATTTTTCTTAATTTCTGGGGCTTCCATTTGTTCTTTTTTAAAAACAAATCATTTTTCAAGGGAGATGCCTGCAACTTTTCAACAAACTTCTTCCACGGAAATGTTCATGGTTGTTGTGGCATTTCTCACATACGACGTCAATTTATTGACCCCATTTTTTGTACTGTTGACGGAACAATAGATATCGGGTCCACTTGTGGTTACGCAAACTAATTCCAACACATGGACATATTACTAATTGATGATATCTCGGATTTGAACGTGGGAAAAGCTTGATAACATGAGACAAATATGTTCGGCGCCGACAAGATATATGAGCGAAATTGCACGATAAGGAACGATCGACGAAAACCAAACTAAAGATCAAGACCAAACATCTAATTTTAGCAACCAAAGAGTAAACTCTAAATGACAGAATATATAGCTTATAGTTGAAGTATTAACATTGCTCCCAAGTTACGCAAAAGGGAAAATATTTATAGTGTTTAATGTAAAATGATACCATTGGATGATGGGACATGTGTCCTCATCTCTTTAATCGAATCATCTTATCCTAGGTATCAATTTTGATCTAATTAGCTCGTGGTGCATTAAATGCTTCCAAAAAGGGTAGTAATCCTATAACATATGTTGACAAGTTTTTGACATATTACTCATTATAAGGGTCAAATCAATCATTCCAACAAGATTTCATGAATACAGGATCTTCAAATGCCGGTCATCACTCATCGTGGTAGAGTTATTGATGTAATAGAATATATTTTGGAATAGTAGATTGATGGAGAATATGTGGTTGAAAAAGAAGGAGAAGTAATTGATGTGATATAAAATATTATTTTATTGAAAAATATGTATTTGAAAATGAATAGATGAATGAGAATGAAAATTTTAATGTGTACCAAACAGGGACATATAGGAATTGATAAAATAATTTGCGTGTAGAATAAATCCACCTAATATACATGATAGTGTCCCTATCATTATAAAGCACAAACTGATTACCAAAGCTGAAGTGCTTCGCTAACTACCCCTCCACTTGTCGAGCTTTAGTATGGTTCACCCAACAAATCGCGAGGCTATACGAGGTTTTGCAGAGTGTGAGGCTTGACTGTATGAGATGAAGTGGTATTGCCTTGAATGAGGTATGCGGGTAAGACTACCTGGCTACACATGGCTCATGCTTCCTAGATGGTGCTTGTGTGGCTTCTAAGTAGTTTAGAGTTAATACAAATTATACAATTACCTCATTCAAATTCAATAAAATGCAATTTCATAAAACTGAAACACGAAGGTTGAAGGCTAAGAGATACCACGTAATGAAATTTAGCCCTTGTTTGTCTCGCCTTAAAATAAAATTCTTTAATTTTCATACTCGTTTTCAACCATACATTTACACAATAAAATATTTTACACGTAAATTCAAACATTTTTTCTACTTTTTAATCACACGTTCTCGAACAAATCATTATTTAAAACATCTTTTTCTCCTCAATAATGACCATCAAACATGTGCTTATTATGTTAATTGTTATATCTAACTTCAAATAAAATAAAATCCAACTTCATAAAGTTGGACTCGCGAAGGCTATGTATAACGTAAATGATAGAATCAAGTTTTAGATGGTTTCCATTTCCGTCCATAAAGACTGATTCTGTAACTTGAGGATCAACGAGTTAATTTTTATAATTTTGGATCAATTTGTTACTCAAGAATAGATTGGGATCAAATATGCAACTTTTTATAATTAATCGAGGATGGCATGGCCAAATTGATTGGAACGTGGAAAGACGAGACCATCCTTGAAACGGTGAGGAAGTCAAGTAATAAACTGAAGAAGGTGGAGGACATTTAAGTCATTAAACAGAATTTCAAAATTTCGTGATGTGCGGATATCTTCATTTGAATTGAAATGAATAAAAAGCATTAGGGTTTTTATTTGCTTGCTACACTTTGCTCTCAGAGGTTTTGGGGGCAAATATTCTTAAACCCTCGAGAATAGAAGCTATTATCTGATTTCTCGCATCTTTAAATCCACATTCAGGTACTCTTTTAATTTAATTGTTGAAAATTTCTTATTTGAGTGAATTACTTCCTTTACTGCAAAATTTCGAGCAAAAGTTTTCTGTATTGATTGAAATTCAGTTCAATGAGCTTTTCTTCTGCTTAAATTTTTATCGATTGTAACTTTTGCGGTTGTTTTACGGTACTGTCCTTACTTGAGCGCATATTAGGGTTTATGTAGAATATATGTTAGGTGCGTGTACAATATTTTCTGAATTTGAACGAGTACTTTTGGGTAAATTTACATGAAAAAAACGTAACATGAGTTAATCTTTATGTTTGTCTGCGTACATCTCAAGTAGATTTAAGTGAATATGTAATTCGATAGTCTTTAGAAAGATAAAAATGGTGCACTCTAATTGGAATTCAGAAATAGTTCAATTTTATGTATACATATATATGGTTAGAATTTCTACATTCACGCATATAGCTTTCACACAATTACATCCAAAGAGATAGCTAGATGCATAATTCGATGGTTGGTTTTTACATGTATATGTATATGCAAAGTTTAAAAAGGTGAAATTAAGTATTGAGGCGGTTTTTCTTTATGAGGCGAGGCGTAAGCTTCGAGGCGGATTGATGCGTAAACCTCACAAAAAACAAAAATATAAGTAACAGAATTATAAAATAATACAAAAATACAAAAAAATCAAAGTTGGAGCATATAGTATGGATACATGAGTTTTAGAGTTTATACAAATGTTGGATGAAATCGTGTGTGTTAATTATATAAATCAAAACATTTATAAAATTTATAATTTTCAGATGTTTATATGAAGCAACTAATTGCATGCGAGATTTACTGAACCCTAAGAAGAAGAAAACAAAAAAGAAAAGAGGAAAAACATACATGAACCGATGAAAAAGAAGATACTCTTGTTGAATTCTGATTTTGAATTTTTGTTGAATCTGTTCCTTTTTGGTCCTCTAATTTTTGGCTGCCGTTTAATTTTCTAGGTATTTTATTGTTTTGTTTGGGCCTAAAATGCCTTTTTAAATGAGCTACTTTCTTTTTTTAATAATAGCACTTTCTGATTTCTTTTTATACAATTGAAAAATTAAATTTTAAATAAGGTGCATGCCTCATGCTCCATGAGACGCCTCAGATTTAGAGGCGTGAGCTTCATATTTTTAGCCTCAAAAATACCGCCTCGAGGCATACTACATGCGCCTCACGGTGAGGCGGGCCTCAAGGCGAGCCTCACTACCGCCTTTTTATACCATGTGTATATGTATTGTGAATCTCTGGTTTTGTGTTGTCTATGATTTTTCTTTCATTGTGGTAGAGAACCATAAAGAGAGATGAGCGCTTCAGTCCACCGGACCCCCAAATCTGGAAGGCAATCCCAGTTCTTCCAAGATTTAGCAACCCCTGTATCTTCTCAAAGATCTGAGGGAAAATTCACGACTCCGGGTCAGGCAGCAGCTGTTTCGGCTCTAAGGCGTGAAAACTTAGCGAACTCTGATCTTCCGCCTCCGCCATTTTTTACCCTTGAAGACCGGTCTAATTTTTCTCCTGAATTGGGGATTTCGGACTATATGATGTCTCCAGAATTGAAATCAGATCCTATAACCCCGGTACAGAGTTCAGTTAGGAACTTTTCAACTCCTAGGAGTAAGCCTGAGTCAAGTACTTCATATGGCATTGTTGGTAAGCAGCAGCAGAGCCCCGTTGTGAGTTCGAGTTGGTGGTCCCCTGTGAAAATTGTAAGTAATACAGAGCAAGATGATAAAGGGAAGAGTTCGCCAGTTGAAGGTGTGATCCAACCTGGTGCCTTGATAACATTGCCACCCCCGAGGGAGGTTGCTAGACCAGAAATGAAGAAGAGTTTGGTGCCTATGGAGAACCTTGACGAGGAGGAATGGGTCACTGTCTATGGGTATGCTTTGTCAAGTCTCTTTCTGTTTTTAATTTTATATTGAATTTAGATTATATTTACTTTTCTCCTGCACAGTTTTTAGTATTTAACGATAATATGAACTCAGTTCTATGTTATTTAGAACTGATGATTCTGACTCTTGGTAAATTTTGCCAGCATCTTGTGTTCTGTTTCATACATTTGATTGTAGATTTTTTGCGATTGCTGATGTGCTTTGCAATATGCCTTTTAATTTCTTTCTTTATCTCTTTCAAAGTTTCAATGACAACCTCTCACAACTTGTTAGCATCTAAATTTATGTTTATGTTTGAAAATCTCCAGATTTTCACCAGCTGATACTAATCTAGTTTTGCGGGAGTTTGAAAAATGTGGCGTGATTCTGAAACATGTTCCTGGCCCAAGAGAAGCTAATTGGATGCACATTCTGTATCAGGTTCTTTTACTACTACTGCAACCTAACTTTATTTTGTTGTCTTAGTTCAGATTCACTGTTATATTGATCCTTTACGCTGTTTGTGATACCTGGCATGCGTATGTTATGACAATAAAGGCTTTCAAAGATAATTTTTTTCGTATTAGTCAGACTATTTTCTTTGTGGTTTCCTCCTTTCCTTGTTGAAATGGTTCTTATAAATAGATCACATCAATTTGGCCACTTATCTACTGATTTTAGTAGTTATGTTAGGTAGAGAGACAGATCACTTTTTGAGGAAAATCATCTTGTAGTCATGGATGGCTTTTTAGAATTATTAAACCTTCCATATTGACATGCAATCCTTTAACCTCTGTAGGTAGGAACATTGATGTTTTATCTTTCATGTTGCTTTCTTATCTTATCTTTTCTTTATGGGTGGGGGAATTGGGGTGTGGTGAGACCTGGATGTTCGTTTGGCACAAAGCAATGAGCGCATGTTTGGGAAGTGTTTATAAACCATTTAAATTATAAACAAGTAGAAATAAATGATGGATAAATGGATACTACTTATGAGTCCCACGAAATGTGGATAAAAAGTGGTTTAGTCAATTATATACACTTAATAAACTATAGCCACACATTGGCTGAGTAACATATCTTGTAATGCATTCTCCTAATGCCACTGTTCAGATAGATTTTCTGTTTTTATTTTTGCACCATGAAATAATGACTTTTTTTCCCTCAAAGAATACTTCCTATTGAAATATGTATTATAGTAATTTTCTCATCACTAGTTTTATACCAGTGCAATGCACGGGTTGTGTTATTTTTAAGATAATATTAGCGCCTTCAATGTTAATATTAGATGGGAAATTGCATTACACAAACACTTTCACATCAAATCAGGTTCCTGGCCAAACTCCACTTAATTCAAATGTCAAATTACCAAAGCACATATGCACGCACTTTATTATAAAAATAAAACATAAACTAAACCCATGTAAAAATAATCAAACCCCGACCTTGACCTTCCCTGCCAAGAGGAGAGCCAGCGATAGTGACCGAAGAAGCGGGAATCAACATAAGATACGGTGC